>LGRX02005138.1:0-14986 GCA_001247695.2 Cymbomonas tetramitiformis
GCACAACTACAACGAAGGGCTAAAGCGGACAGGCTAAGACTGCCCCTGACCGAGAAGGAAGGAGCCACTCTGAGGCAAGTGCTTGACACGGCATACACAAGAGAGCCGCAGGACGAATTGCGGGAGGCAATAGGCATGATAAAAATGAGCACCACAATAAGGCACAAAAGAAAAGCGATAGACTATGCGGGGGAAGTGGTAGCAAGAATACTGGGCACGGCAAAGGAAGAGGCAGTACAAAACGCCAACCTCCCTAAGCCAGCGGCGCCACCGGAGGAGAAACACAGGCTGCACTTACCGAAAACCCTCCGTAAGGAAAGGGATGGACACCTCAGGGAAAGAAACAGATGCAGGTTGAATATGAGCCTATGGAAGAAGGACATAGAGGCACGGGAAAGTGTACCAGAAGAGATTAGAAAGGCGGACTTCGACAACAGAACAGAGGAGATGAGAGAGTGGGAGCAATGGGAAAGGGAGCAGAAGAAAATAGCGGCCAAAGAAGCACGGAAGTGCATTACAGAACATGAGGCGAACCGGAAACAAAAAACGAGGATAAAAATGAGAGAAATGTACTGGAATAACATAAAGCACTACCATAAAAAGATATACAGACAGGAGGTAGAGAACGGAAGTGCGCCGGCGGCAATAATACAGGCCATAGAAACCAGGCACGGGAAGCTGGTGGTTGGACAACAAAAGGTAGCACAGGCGATGGGGGAACACATGGCATGGTCGGCCCCCTACAAAATGCGGGAACCAGAGCGAGGACTCGCGGAAGCACCACCGTGGCTGGATAAGAAGTACAAGAACTATATGCAGAAAGACAAATGCGAGAGACCAGACCAGACGAAAATAAACTGAGGGTTGATGAGGAGGCCTACAGACAGGCTGTGAGAAAAATGAAAACCAACAAGGCGGCGGGACCCATGGGAATACAGAACGAGATATTGAAGCAGATGCCAGACAGATTCCACGAACAACTATGTGAACTCATGCAGCTGATGTGGGAGAACAGACACACGCCACTGCCATGGAAGAAAGGGTACTTCTGTTTCCACCACAAGCAGGAAGATGTGACTCAGCAAAAGAACTACAGACCTATAGCGCTGCTAGACTGTTTGTTCAAACTGTACACCGCGGTGCTCACAAAAATGCTAGCGGATTTCTGTGAAATAAATGGAATGCTCTCGCAGGCGCAGGAGGGCTCGAGGGAAAAGCACAACACGATGAGGCAGCTAACTAGGATAACGAATGCCATTGAAGACGCGAACCTTTCCAAGCAGGAGCTACATGCGACCTACATAGACTTCGAAAACGCGTACGGGTCAGTAGACCATGAGAAACTCATTGCGACACTAAGGCACCTAGGGGTACCGACACAGCTTACGGAAGCCATAAAGGACATTCTAGGGGAAGAGGAGGGGGACTCCATACAAATGAGAGCGAAGGTAGGGGAACAGGTCTCGGAGGAAGTACCGATAAGGA
Organism: Cymbomonas tetramitiformis; assembly: GCA_001247695.2. NCBI lineage: Eukaryota > Viridiplantae > Chlorophyta > Pyramimonadophyceae > Pyramimonadales > Pyramimonadaceae > Cymbomonas > Cymbomonas tetramitiformis. The sequence continues at coordinate 1,486 of LGRX02005138.1, forward strand.
GAGGGATTCTGCAGGGGGACAGCATGAGCCCGCTGCTTTTTATACTGAACCTCGAACCCCTGCTTAGATGGCTGGAGGTAGGAAACCATGGATACCGGCATAAGTACGTGACAGATGAGGAGCTCAGGGGAGAACTGCGAACCTCCTCAGGAGCGTTTGTGGATGACCTGATTATTCTGACGAGACTGATGTCCGGGATGGAGCAACAATTGAAAAAGCTAGCAGCATTCGGGGACTGGAGTGGGCTGAGAATAAACAAGGATAAGTCCAAAATAACGGGAGTAGAGCACGGCAACCGGAATATTAGGGAAAGCAAACACAAGGGGATAAAATGTGGCAACCAAACCCTGAAGGTACTCAAAGCAGGAGAGACCTACAAATACCTAGGAGTCCTCCTCAATATGCTAGGGACCTGGAAGGAGGAAAAAACCAAGTCCCTAAGGGAATTGAAAAGGAGGATAGCAGCGTTGCATGCCACCCCCTTAACACAAAAACAGAAAGAGTACTCTCTCAAGTCGGCAGTCTTGGGTAAGTTCAGGTACGGACTTCACCTTGGAATATACACACAAGGGGAAATACAACAGGTGGAGAACCAGCTGGGGGCTGCACTGAAACGGATTTATGGGCTTCCAGCGAACGGCACTCCGAATGAACTGAACACGGAGGAAAAAGCGGAGTACGGACTGGGGTTGCAGTCCCTGCAGGCGATATATGCACAGGAGGTTTACTCGGGGCTGGCTGAAGCGGTCCAAAGCGAGGAGGACAAAGGAGTGCAAATGGGATATGGAAAAAGAGAGAGAAACCTACGAACCAGGCAAAGAATGTCCCAAGTCAGTAGGTCCACCGCGGGGCTAATGGAAAAGCACTTCGGGGAGAGAGGCTACTGCAGCAACAGGGGCAAGCTAAGGATGGGACTGCAAACGCATACAAACACCATGCGGAAGATGAATGCTCTCAATGAATATGGGGTGCATGTGAAAGGGGTGGGAACCCACATGCAGGAGCTAGCCAAGGAAACATTGCCCATAATGAAGCAGCTGGAGAATGCCAGGAGAGTGTATACTGATGCGGAAATGGAGGGCACCATAAGAACAACCAAATACCTCAGAAGAATGGACAAGGAATACCGGGACCCACAGGAGCAACCCATGACGACAAGGACCGAAAAATTGGGAACGGTAAACGTCATAAAAGAAACAAAAAATGAGCTGGCCACTAAAGGGATAAACTTCACCAAACTACTCACACTATTCAGGAACTACCCGGACCTCAAGGACCTCACCACTGCAGATGGGAAGAAAGCGCTGCCGATAACGGCATTGAAAGCAACGGGGGGAAGGGTACATGACAATAAAACAGTACAAAAAATAGCACAAGGCATGTTACACCTGTACCCTTATATTTGTGAAGCACAGCCCAACTGTATTAAAGCGCCAGGGGACCACTGGGACCATGAGCGGAACAGAAAGCTGAAACCTGAGTATGTGCAACCAAGGAAAACAGGAGAGCTGGAGAAATACACCAGAAGCACAAAGGCAATGTCGGAAATAAGAAACTGGCCAACGCAGATAAAGGCGCTACACGAGGCAGGGAACAGCCTGAGGGACATAATGCAACTGATGTCCATGTACCCGCTGGCCAACCAAAAGAAACACTTCGAGGAGGCAGGGGTGGAATGGACGGAACAGGAGAAGGAAGCCCTGGGTATAGGAGGAGTGGACCATGAGTGGGAAGAAGATGACATGATGGGAGAATGGACCCCACAAGCAAGTGCCGGAGAAGGGCTGATACAGCTGGACGAACGCAAATGGGCAAAACAGGAGGACCCGATGGAGGCGCCTGACCGGGAAGGAACCCACGCACCTACCAGGATACTGGCCAGTAGACAGTACCTGGACAACCCTGCAGACCCAGACTCGAAAGTAATACAATACGAAACTCAGTGGACGGACAGTGAAGGGAACGTGCTGAGCACGTGGAGCACTGAAGAGACAATTAGAAAACACATACCGGAACATAACCCCACAGGGAACCGAAGATGGGAGGAACTGGTGGAGGAATGGGAAGGCACCAAACAGGATGAAAGGACCAAAAGCGGGCCCGTGAGTGAAATACTAGCAGGCAAGCCGAGAAGCGAGCAAAGGTACTGGAAGGAGGTCACCCACTTGACGATAACCACGGGGGAAACAAACCCAGACCAAGACATTAAGCAAACACCGAACACAAAAAACAAGCAGCTGCGTACTGAAGGCGACACTACCTACTGTTATGAACCCAACGGAGGTCTGATAGGCACCCTCAGCACGGCAAAAGTCAGGGAACTATATAACAGATATACCAGTGAGGTGGGAGATGGAGCGGTGCAATGCCCGACAGGGGAACAGCTGGCCAAAAGGCTGAAATTGAAACTGGAGCATAAAATACATGTTGACACGTTTGAGGAGGAAATTGCGCAGCTACTCATAAGATACTCCAGTAAGGCAGAAATGAAGCACAGAAAACGAAACCTGCAGAACCACTGGACCCTTCCCCCAGAAATGATGGAGGCGGTCCAAGCAGCCACGGGGGCCAGGACAGAAGTATTTGCCTCTCCACTCAACGTACATAAAAACACTAAGACATATTACTCGCAATACCCGAGAGACTCGGTCTTCGGGGCTGCTGGTTCAGCCTGGGAGGCGCAATGGGGGCAACTGGGGGCATACCAATTCAACCCGGAATACACGGCCGAAGACCTCCACAGGGCACTAAAGATGGCGATAAACGCTACAAAAACAGCCAAACCCGTCCTAGGGGTGGGAATATACCCTACGTATGCAAAAAGCCCGTACAGAAAACTACTAAACAAGCACATGGGATACAGGGTACACGAGTTACTCGAAGTGAAGGAGGGGCAGTTTACCTTCCTACCACCGGACCATTGGATGCAAGACAACCTACATAAGCCCAAGCAGTGTAACTGGAACATGAGGATATTGGTAGTTGCAAATGCGGCGGGATGGAGGAAATTTTGCCCAAACGTGGTGAGAACACACGACATATTCAGCAAGGCCCTTCTCAGATGCCCACAAAGCAAGGTCAGGACGGTAGGGAGGGCATGTTACATACACAGGCCTCTCACACTCAGGGACACGGACAGACAGCCCAGGTCGATTACGGAATGGGAGAAAGACTGCGTCATAGACCCGTCCCCATGGACGAGTCATGAACTGCCTGTACTGCGCGCATTACCAGGAGAACAGGTGGAGAACCATGTAGAAGAGATTATTGACCGCTGGATGGAAGACAGGGGGAGGGAAGGTGAACCCAGGGGAGGGGACAGGGGACCCAGACCCTCAACGATGGATGTCTTGGGGGCCAACACCACGTGGAGTAGGGAAGAAATAAGCAGAGATGCACTTAGAAGGTGGGCGCTGCAATTCGCGAACCCAAAAGCGGAAGAAGGGGACACGGAAGGGGACCAGTGGTCACAGCGGGAACGGGGTGAAACTGAGGAAGTAGAACCACAGCCTGAGAGTCAGTGGGACAACAACGGAAAAGGATACCCAGAACCTGACAGAAGATTCAACAGGAATGAAATGGTCTACACAGACGGAAGCCAGAGAAAAGTCAAAAGAGAAAATGGGGAACAGGAGGAGGTAACCGCTGCGGGAGTATGGGACCCAAGAGAGGGGCAAAATACGGAATACATGCAAAGATGGCAGGGCCACTGCCAAACGGTCAACAGGGCGGAGCTGACAGCCATATATATGGCACTAATGCTGGAGGCCAATACCGGCAACACAGAGGTAAACATATGCACAGACAGCTTGACCTCGCTTTACCAAATACAAAACATGAAAAGAAGGCCCCATGTGTTGGAGAAGCATGTGCACAGGGATATACTCTGGAAAATAATGAAACAAATACAAACGCTCAACGGGGAAGGGACCAAGGTGGCACTATATAAAGTCAAAGCGCATGTGGGGATACACGGAAATGAAAAGGCTGATGAGGTGGCAAGAAAGGCCTGTGTTGAGGGAGAGTACGGCTTCAACCACGACAACACTGACACGGTGAAATTACTTGCCATATGCGAGGCCACAGGAAGACAATTGGAAGGTCACCAGGCAGTACTTAACCACGTAACAAAACGAGTACGGGAGGCAAAAATGACGGGGAAAACGAACATAATACAAAGACTGAAAAGGAAGCTAGAGACTGGACCAGAGGAATGGGAAACCAAAAGACAACGCATCGAAAGAATGGAAGCTGAGCGAGCAAGAAAAAACGGAGAGCTGGAAGAACCAGGGGCTGAAGAGGGAACTGGGGAAGACACATGGCCGGAAGAACTAGACATGCAGATACAGGAAGAAGAAACAGAGATTCTGCGAATGGAACAGGAAGAGGAAGCACTGATTGAGGCACAAGGAGTATGGGCAACACCACAGGAGGGTGACGGAAACATGCCCCTGTCGACGGGGAAGGAAGCAGGGATGCACGAGCAGGAAGAAGACAGGGGGATAGAGGAGGAAGAAATAAGGTTGAACCAAGAGGAGGGAGTGACACTTGTGCGGGGGCCTCCACAGAGAGTCGATGAGCCACTGGATGCCCAACAGCATGCCGAGCTGCGGGAAACGCGGGGGACAGGGCCACCAGAAACCCGGGACATAAACATGGAGACACAACAGGAGGAAGAAGAAGAGCTGGCTGCGATGGCCCAACAACAAGAGGAGGCACAGGAGGAACTGGTGACAATGCACGAAATGACACAGCAGCAGGCGGTAGCACAAAGGGAAGCACGACTCGCAGGGGAATGGAGGAGGGCCTCGATGGGAAAGATAAGGGTAGCAGTACAGGAGACGCCGGAGAAATACATGCAACACCTGAAAGGGGACACAGCCATGCACAAACTCTCCAACGAGTACTGGAAAAAGGGGAACGAATACCTGAATGAACATGATGTGACAGTCCTATTAAGATGTAGAGCGAACAAATTGCCGGCGGGCCCCTATAAAAAGTGGAAAAGAGGGATGCGGACACGAAAGTGTAAATGTTGCGGGATGCCTGGGCAGGTGAATGCAAGGGGTTTCATACGCACGGCCCATGTACTAGGGGGATGTACGGAAAGGGAAATAAGGAACATGGTAATAAGCAGGTCGGACGAGACCACCAAAATGATAGCAATGGGTATGAATAAAGGCAGAAAAGGGGGATGCATAATAAGGACCCATGCGGGGAAGAAAGGGTCAGGGATGAATGCAGGCAGACCGATAGAAGACTTCCTACTCACAAGAGGGCAATGCAGAATGGATGGGAGGAACCACCCGGCACCGGAACATGGAAAGGACACCATACCGCACTTTGTGGACATAGTAATGCTAGAAGGAACCGAGAAAGGGAATAAGCAGCCGGGGTACACACACCAACAAGCAATGGCAGATGCCGGGCATATACACCTAATTGAGGTAACCTATACGGATGAAATGAGCTGGGAAGAGGCACTAAAAACGAAGTATACAAGTATGCACCATTGGTAAAGCTACTAGAATTGTACGGGTACAAGGTGACGCTACATGTGATGGTATTCGGGAACACGGGTACGATATATGAACACACGGAGAAGATTCTGACCAAACACCTAGGATTCGACAAACAGGAAGCACTACACCTGCTCAGAAAGATACATGACCTTGCTACGGGATATGCAGTTAGCCTTAACAGACTATATAGGAAAAAGGTGGACACCGAACCGGATTAAGAGAAAGGATGGGAGAAGAGTCATGGGGACTCACAAAGCCCCACACCCCGAAAAAGGGTGTCTCTTTTTCTTTTTCTTTTTCTTTTGCCTGCTAAAGGTATTCAGCGAGGCAGTGGGATTTCTGAACCGACTTCGGTGGACGCGGCGACTCAAACGGACGTTTCGGCAGTACGGGCGGAATTTTTCTTGAACGCAGCTTTACTTGATCGTCGCTGCTGGACTCATCCGGCCTTTGTTCCGTGTTCGTGCTGCATTACTTGTCAGCTTTGGTTGCCCAGAGAGCCTTCAGCGGACTACATTCCTCCGCGTATTTTTCCGGGACACTACCTCGGGTGTTCTTGTTTAAAGTTGCCGGACGTCGCAAGGAGATTTTATTGATGCCCATTAGAAGACACGGTACTCGCACAACCTTTCCAACGTTTCCAATTGCTACGCTCCGGGTACGGTGTGCAGAGTGCGACGTTTACGGCCGCCGAGTTCTAGCGAAGTGGAGAATCTTCATCCCTGAGTGCAGTCGTTCAACGCACGGAAGGGGTTACATTGATCTTTGCAGACGTTGCGGAGTGGTCCATTAACGAAATTTCTTTACAGCAGTTTGGTGGCCGATCGGTAGACAGCGAATTCTTTTCTTCCGGAGTTAAACAAGTTAGCCATGTCTTCAAGAAACGACCGTTTAATTGTTTGGACTTCGGCAGTGGCGAAGGAGAAGTTAAAACAGTTACGGCAGCTGTTGAAGGTTTCTGCGCGCATGAGAATGGGTTCTTGGGAGAAGCAACGGCAGCAGGTTCTAGCTTGGATTGATTCTTCCCTGTCGGATTTGCAGCTGCTGCCGGAAGATGTGCGCTCACAAACGGATGTTCTCTTGGACGCGGGCCTGCTCACTGTTGATTCGGCGGGGGCGCTTTCGGTGGGTTTGTTGGCCGGCTTTGCCGGGCCCTTGGTCGGAACGCAGGGCGGGAGAACTTGAAAAGTTTGCGCAGGTGGAGGCATGGGTGGACGCGGTTTTCAGCTTAACATCGCCGGTAATTGGAGCGAACGCGGTGATTTCCGCGAGTGGGGCCTCGGCAGGTGTTGCTGGGGCTGGTGCAGGCGGGCATGCATCTTCGGGACCAGCGGGGGCGACGGGCTCCGGTGGCGGCGTCCTTTCAGGGACGGCTGGAGCCCCAGGGGCTTCGGGCATCGGGACTGTCGCGGCGGCGATCTCTGCTCCCGCGGCAGCGGTGTCCGGAGCATTGGCAGGATCAGGGGGCCTCGGTGCTGGCGTCCTTTCGGGGACGGCCGGGGTCGCCACGGGTTTAGGCACCGGAACTGCCGCAACGGTGTCCCCTACACCTGCGGCAGCGGTGGACCCGAGCGCGATCGCGGCGGCAATCGCCACCGCTTTGGGGGCCCGCCTCGACGCTTTGGGGTCCCGCATTGCGAGCTTGGAGTCTCGGGGAGGGGCACCGGCGGGTGCCACCTTGCTGAGCGGTGGAGTGGCGCCACCCGAAGCGGAATTACTGGCAAGAGCGCTGAGGGATTCAGTAGCAACGGCTGAGGGTTGGGACGTGGCCAAGTGTTCGCAGGCATGCGCGGACTTGGTGCACGAGGCGGCCAAGCTCCGGTCTCAGCTCACGCTGCTGAAAGGAATTCATCCATTTGGTAAGTTGCCGATGAAAGCGTTGGAAGCAAACGCTTTTCCAGCGATGGTGTACGCGCTCCCGGAGTTGGCGGAAGAGGAGTGCGAGCTGGACGAGCTTCCAGCGGGCAAGGAGGCCACACAAGAGCATTGGAGGGCGTTCGTACACATGCTGCAGGCGCGGGTTGGCGAGTTCCAGGCGTTCGTCAAGTCCAAGGTCCCGTCGTTTCTGCTGACCGACGTGATGGCGCCCTCCTTCTTTAAGAAGAGGAAACGAGGAGATGGGGATTCTGACGAGGAGCAGGCTCGGGCCGCGGGGGGAGGGAGTGCTCGGCTCCCGCCCCTGGACGCGGCTCGTCGGGAGCAGCTGGCAGCGCTGGGGAGCTCGTTCAGGACGGTCAACGAGGAGCAGCTTGCGCGTGCACTTCGTGGAGAGTTGGCCCCCGAGGACATCGCTCGCCCCCCAGGTGCGGGGACTCTCCCATCTGCGATCCCGGCCCGGGGGCCCCTCGCGGGGGTCAACCTGCTGGTGCAACCACCGCAGAGGCTGCTGCAGGAGGACGAGGGTTGCCTGAAGATGAAGGATGGCGAACTCACGGTGGTGCCTAAGACGAAGAAATGCAAAGACATGGACGAGTGGGAGAGGGGCTTCTTCAGAATCATGTGTGAGGCACCATTGGATGCGCGAGAAGACCTGGTGGACTTCCTCGCCTGGGCAAAGACGATCGCAGCGGACTTCACCTTCTACCACTTCAATGAGTTCTACGAGCACCTGGTTCGTCAAGTGCAAAGATCGACCGTGGGCATCTCGTTGGAGGGGTACGACCGCGTGTGGCGGATTTACCAGTAGCAGCACCGGCTGCAACCGGGCGCGAGGAAGAAGCGCAATGACTACAAGTGGCAACGTGAAGGTACTCAGCAGCCACAGCAGCCGCAGCAGCCGCAGCAGCCACAAGATGGCAACGGTAAGGGAGGCAGAGGCAGAGGGGGCCGCGGAGGCCGAGGCGGACGCGGCGGGGGAGCAGGTGGTGGAGCCGGGGGCCGTGGCCGTGGCATTCCAGATGCGTGCTACGGCCACAACGGTGGCCACTGCAGGCACCAACCTAACTGCCACTTCAGGCACGTTTGTAGTGTCTGCGGAGACGAGGGACACGTCCGGACTGACCCGGCGTGTCCGGGTCCTCAGCCGTGAGACGAAGGGCTGATCCCGGCGGTAGCTGTGCCGCCGGGGGAGCCGGAAAGCAGCCAGGAGGCCCCGGCGGGGGCGGGTGAAGTCCCGGCGACGGTGCCGGGCCCGGCGGTGGAGGCGGACATGGCGCCGGTGGTGGAGAAGGGAAGCGAGGGTGAGGCCACCCTAGCCGAGCGCGTACGTGGAGAGCGCGAGGTAGAGGTGCCGGCGGGCGGGCTGGCACCCTTGAGGTGGTGGGATGGCTTGAGGAGTGACGAGTTCATCCCGGTGTGGGACGTGCTCGGGGGACCTCGCAGGCATGATCGAGTCCCCCTTCGGTGGGAGGTGGAGCGCGTCGCTCCACTCCCCGTCACGCAGACTGACCCCGACGCCTGGCGCTCGCCCGAGGATCCTAGACGAGTGCGCACGTCGACGAGGTGGCCGGCGATCCGCGCGGAGATTCTGCAGCGGGCCACGATCGAGAACATGGAGGCGTGTGGCACGGGCGAGAACGAACGAAGATGTTACGAGGAGGAGTGCGAGCGCGTCGGTTGCGCCATCCCGACACTCACCAGTCGTGCGCATCTCGTGGCAGCCGCGTTCCACGACTGGCACGACGTAGACTTCCTCGTAAGGTGCGCGGCATGCGGTGCAGGATGGCCGTCGGAGGAGATCGAGGTGGACGAGCCGTACCGGGTCCCCAATTACGTGGGCCCGGAGCACATGGACGTCATGAGGGACGAGATCCGGCGCGAGGCCGAGGCAGGCCACATCTTTCTGGCGAGGTGGCGCCTGCCCCTGGGCATCATTGCCCTCGGAATGGTGGAAAAGGTGCGCAAGGGCAAGATCAAGTACAGGCCCGTCAGCGACTACTCTCGGCCGGAGAAGGTGGGGGTGAACGCCCGCATCGAGCTGGACAAGGACGAGTTCACCACCGTGAAGGAGGCCTATGGCATGCTACGGCCGAAGTACTGGATGTTCAAGGTGGACATGGAGACCGCCTACCGGAGCAAGGGCATCGCGTCCATGTACTGGCCGCATCAGTGTTTCGAGTTCGACGACGTGAGGTGGATGGATGCACGGGCTCCGTTTGGCAACCGGGCCCTGCCAGGCATCTTCATGAGGTGGACGAGGGCCATCGTGGCGTGGATGCGCGGGCGGGGGATCCCCACCGTGGGGTACCTCGACGACTTCTTCTGCATTCTCGAGACCAGGGAGCAGGCGGAGGAGGCCATGCTCTTGTTGGTCGAGTTCCTGACCTTCCTGGGCTTCAAGGTCAACAGTGCGAAGTGTGAGGGTCCTACGCAGCTCCTGGAGTTCCTCGGGCACCTGCTGAGCACGGAGGGCGACGTCTGCACGGCGTCAATTGACGAGGAGCGCATCGCCGTGGTGGTGAAGATGGCGGGGGACTTGCGAGCGCGGGCGGCGCGGGGCATGGTGTCCCGGCGAGCCCTGGAGTCGCTGCTGGGGCTGCTAGCATTCTGCAGCCATGTGGTGTGGGGCCTCTCCCTCTACACGAGGAGGGGCTTCAACTTCCTCGCGGCCACCACGGGAAGGAGGACGGTGAGGCTGCCGCACCCGGTGCTCGAGGACTTGGCCGTGCTGGAGCAAGTGGTGCGCCAGTACAACGGCAGGAGCGTGGTGCTGGAAAGGCGGTTGGTGGACGAGCGGCACTTCGCCACAGACGCCTCGGGCACGCTGGGCTTCGGTGGAGTCTGGGAGAAGCTCTTCTTCCTGCTGAGCTGGGCGGACCTGGCGAGGCTGCCTCAGCGGCCCTGGTTCCCGAGGCGACCGGGGTGCCCCGCCAGTTGGAGCATCAACTACCTGGAGTTGTTCGCCGTCTGGTGGGCGGTGGTGCTTTGGGGGCACCGGATGGCGGGGTGTACGATTGTGGTGAACATCGACAACAAGTCCGCGATGTACCAGGTGGGCAGCTGGTGGGGGCCGGTGGAGTACCTGCCACTGCTGAGGCAGATCTTCTACACGTGCGCAAAGCACGACATTCGCCTCCAGCCCAAGTACATCTCCACCAAGGACAACCTGCTGGCGGACCTCCTCTCCAGGTTGGACATGCCGCGCTTCCTGGTGGAGCACCGTGCCTTCCTGCGGGCCACGGTTTGGCGGCAGGACCGGGACGACTGGATGGTCTGCCCGGTACGGTGGGCGCAGTTGGACCAGGAGTTCGGCCCGTTCACGGTGGACGCCTGCGTGGCGGAGTCCCGGGCGAACGCCTACTGCTACCTGAGCTGGAGCAAGGCGGAGGATGCGCGGGTCCAGAAGTTCGACGGCCACAACGCTTGGGGCAACCTGCCCTTCAGCATCATCGTGGCCATCATCAAGAACTTCCTGAAGTGCAAGAGGCGGCAGCAGTGGGGCACGGCAGCGTGCTTCCTCGTGCCGGTGTGGCCGGGGAACGAGGGCTGGGAGCTCGTGAGGAGCCTGCCCGAAGTGTTCAAGGTGGTGCGCGAGTGGGCGCAGGGCACACACCTGTTCACTGCCCCTGACCTGCGGGGGCACGGCATGACCGCCTGGGGGCCCACCAGGTGGCCCGTGGTTGTTGTGCGGGTGGGGCCGGAGCCGGTGGCCCTCCCTGACTGGGCGTGAGGGTTGGGCAGAGGAGCTGGTGCAGGAGCTGCAGCGCGAGACGGAGCGTTGCAGGGCGGAGGCCCTGGCACCAGAGACGAGGAGGTGCTACGGCACAGGGGTGAGAGCCTTCGTCACCTTCTGCATTGCCTTCGCCTGCATGGGGTGCCTGGACCCCCTCCTGCCAACCACGGACGCCACTCTCTGCATGTTCATCACCTTCTCCAGCTGGTTCGTGCAGCCCGACACCATCAAGAACTACCTGGCAGGGGTTCGGCAGCTGCACCTACAGCGAGGGCACGAGTGGGTGCCGGTGGCAGCCAGGCACGCGGTGGCGGCCAACCTCCAGGGGGTGAAGCGGTGCTGGGGGAGGCCCCCCAAGCCGGTCATGCCACTCACATTGGCAGACCTGGCTAAGATGGCGCTGCTCATCTCCACGCATGACCTCACCCAGATGTCACTGTGGGCGGCCATCCTCGTGGGCTTCTTCGGGTTGTTCCGGAAGGACAACCTCACCACGGGTAAGACAGGTGCGTGGAACACGCGGGGGGCGCTGGTGAGAGATGACATCCTGTTCCAGGGCGACATGGCGGTGGTGTGGGTCAGGGTGCGCCACAGTAAGACCATTCAGTGCGGAGAGCGGCAGCACTGGGTGCCGCTTCGGGCGGTGTCGGGATCGCTCCTGTGCCCGGTGCAGGCGCTCGCGCGCCTCATGGCGAGCACGGCGGGGCGGCCAGGGGACTCGGCCCTCTTCGTGATGGAGAAGGCGGTGGGCAGGCGGGCCTCGGTAGTGCCCATGACCCACGATGCACTGGTCTCAGGCATCAAGGCCTTGGCGGAGCGGGTGGGGCTAGACCCGGCCAGCTATGCCGGGCACTCCTTGCGGAGGGGCGGGGCCACAGCGGCCATGCGCTTGGACGTGAACAGCCTCTACATCAAGATGCAAGGTGATTGGAAGAGCGACTGCTTCGAGCGCTACTGCGAGCTGGACACCAAGCAGAAGCTCATCCTTCCCGGAGCCATGGCAGAGGCCGCGGCAGCGCTGCTCTAGACAGGTGATTCACTCGTGCACTCGGCCCTCCCATGCCTCCGATTGGGTGAGTGTGCCTAGGGCCCTTGAGAGAACCCCAGGCTCTGTCAGGAGAGCCCCTGCTAGGTGCAGGATTGGGTGGAGGCTGCTGCTGAGAAGCTTCTGCGCTACTGAGAGGAAGCTACTATCCGTTGCCGTTAGCCAGAGAGGCACAGCCAGAGAGGCTTAGGCACGGAACTAGCCGCGCAGCTTCGTAGCAGCAGCCTGCTCCCTGACAGACTGTGAGACACTCATCCAGCCAAAGACTCGGGAGTAATGGAGACAGATGGAGAAGAGAAGGCAGAGAGCCTAAGAGCAAGAGAAGGCAGAGAGCCTAAGAGAAGACTCGCCAGAGAGCACCGAGAAAAGAAAGCTTGCCAAAAAGGCCGTAGCTTGAGAAGAGAAAGAGAGGAATAAGACTTGCTACACTAAATGTAATCTATAATGAATACTAGCAAGCATCCATTCCTGCTCGTGCTTGCATTGTGTTGCTTGTGTGCACCCTGCTTGCATTTCGGTTCATGAATAATTCACAATTATCGCGATAATTTCGGTTATTCAGAACTGAGAAATCGAGCAGGCGCGACTTTTGTCGCCCGGGAGAGGGCCCGATCGGGAATACGACACATTGCGAGTGGCGTCCCGATCGGGGTGTCACGGGGGTGACACCGTCCGCAAGGGAGTATCAATTGCGGACGCCACAACGGGGAGTCAGTTTCCACACTTCCAAATCCCGAAAGCCCCTGCTTTCTGCTCTGAAGTTTGTAAAACCCTCCCTCCCATCCCTGCTGACTCTGTTGGTTGTGGTTTGGGGGAAGGGTCAGGGTGAAGGTTGCTGCTGAGGAAGCTTCTGCGCTACCGGGAGGAAGCTACTATCCGTTGCCGTGAGCCAGAGAGGCACAGCCAGAGAGGCTTAGGCACGGAACTAGCCGCGCAGCTTCGAAGCAGCAGCCTGCTCCCTGACAGACTGTGAGACACTCATCCAGCCAAAGACTCGGGAGTAATGGAGACAGATGGAGAAGAGCTCGCCAGAGAGGCAGAGCAAGAGAAGCCAGAGAGGCCAAGAGAAGACTCGCCAGAGAGGCAGAGCACCGAGAAAAGAAAGCTCGCCAGAGAGGCCGTAGCTTGAGAAGAGAAAGAGAGGAATAAGACTTGCTACACTAAATGTAATCTATAATGAAAACTAGCAAGCATCCATTCCTGCTCGTGCTTGCATTGTGTTGCTTGTGTGCACCCTGCTTGCATTTCGGTTCATGAATAACCTCAGCCCCGCACCGAGAGCATCACGCTGCAGGCGTGCGGATCCCTCAGCCCCGCACCGAG
>LGRX02005139.1:0-30946 GCA_001247695.2 Cymbomonas tetramitiformis
GGGGGTGTAGAAACAAGCTTTGGCAATGGAGTCTCGGGTAACCATTTGGGTGAAATGGAATACTGTTTGTACTGCATGCCCACTTCGCCGTGCTCGTTCTTCTTGAACTTGAAAGCCTGCTGTGCCAAAATATTGTGGCAATCGAAGACGTGACCATCAAACCAAGAGCTGAAGTCGAAGATCTTCTCGGTGTGCTCGCATATTACACCATCCGTAAAAGAGCTGGAAATGAGAGTGCTCAAGATATCCAAAGACAGGAAGGCTTTTGGTTGGCCAGTGTTACTGTCAAGATGCTTAACCTTGATGGAATGGCATTCGGATACAAACTGTGCAACCATGCATGCGACTTATGCATTGGTGTATGCCTTTGATGAATTGTCTCTCGTCATGAACCTGGAAGGAATGACGGGCAAATAGCTAGAGTGGCGGATTTACTCACTCGGCTTTGCTGTCTATGAAATTCGATGCCTGATGGCACAACTGGCAATCCTTTGCTCAGATGCTTTCCTTAAGACATTGGCAACAACTTGTGTGCCAGCTTCTCTAGATTTGGGGAGAAACCATGGATCAACAATTTATCAATCAAAACACATGTATCAAGGTTGATTCATCGAATCCTTCAACTCTTGAATTTCGACAATCAGCATCTCAGGCTGTTGACGTCAAAGTGATGGTCGTAAGCTTACAATATAGCTTATTCACATTTGAAAAACCATCGTTCTCCTATGTCAGTGCCCCTACAATGATAGAGCCGGAGAAATGTGCATTATGATTTCTTCATAATGAACTTTGTGTGTCAATAAGTCAAATAAGACTTCATTTGATGTTTCGATCGGCATAATGTACCGTGTCATCAATTTTATGGCTGCTATACACAGATGCTGGAACTTTTGATAAGATCTTTAATTTTCCAAGCAAAATCACAATGATGTAAGGTGTGGCAGCTGTATGAAAATGAATGAATCTATACTCTTCCTCCCCCTCGCAAAAAGAGATGTATCAAACCAATCAGATGGTGATGGAGGATGTTATTCAATCATTATGTTATGCGAATCAGACTGAGATTACTCATCGAATGCTTTAGAGGTAACAATGTCAATCTGAACATTGATTCTCTCTACGTCATATTGGCAATATGCCTGACGTTTTTGAATGTGGCTAATGCCAGATGATGTCAAATGCAGTTGTTGGGTTGCAGCTTACATAATACATTTGTCAATTCAGGGTCACTATAGTGTGCCCAACTTAGACAATGTTCTGGAAAATGATTGTCATGATGAACAAAGAAATCAGTGATGGAGAGTTACCGAAGTTTAACTTTGGTATCGAAGCTAATGGAGAGTCAATCAAGAAGTGTCCGTAATGACAACAACTTACTACGAGTTGTATTTTCGTAGTTGATGGATGGCTGACATGTCATTTCATTATGAATGGAACATGGCATTGCCTAGTGATATGTGTATATTCTTCAGCACATGATCATTTATCTCAATGGTGCCCATTTTATTTTTGGGCAGACACTATTCAGAGACTTGTTATGATAAAGAAATATGAATGATGAATGTGTCATTTCAATCCGATAGAATTGTGACTTGTTTTATGACTATAAAATTTCTGTCACTTTCCAGAATGCTTGTCTTATGTGCCAAAATGTTATGAAATTACAAATATGGTGTCAATCAATATGTGGATGGTTTATACCATTGTATGCTATTCCACAAATAAGTAATGATGTCAGAGTGAAAACTTTGGACAATTGCAACTCAGTACAAATTTGAGTGCATTCAAGCCCACTTAAATGTTCAGAATCTGAATCTAATGTACTTTTCTAGCTAGAGCTACCATTGACTATCCAACATCCACTGAGGACATTGTTTCTTACGTCTTTTGGCATCACGCTCAGCGTTTTTCTTATTCTGCAAGCGCCTCTTTGCTACTGCTACATCCGGAACGTTGTACCAGCTACGAAACTTGCTGGTAACTTCATCTTCTGAGCTTTCTTCATCCAAAAGCAAAACTGGCTTCAACATGTCTTGTTCTTTCATCGAGGACGAATCACACAGGGATGCAGCAGACCTGCAGCATGAGAAGAAAATAAACAGCAAGAAAGTCACTATGCAAAATCACCACTGAAGGAGATGACTTTCATCATAGGGTGGTATATTGGTTGTTTCATATGACACATAGAAGATATGAATAATTCGAAGAGAATTTTGGGATAAACATCCTGGATTGGCTGTGCTTGATTGCTCTATGCCCAAGAATGACCGAAGAGATTGCTTGCCACTTTTCAGTTATATAGCGTGGAGGCTGCTTAACAACGGTTGGGTCATAAGCTAAATAGCTATGCAGCTATGTCGGAGGCTGAATAGCCATGATTGCACAGACTCTATCTTTTATGATGAATAGACCTCTGAGAAATGGTGTCTAAAAAAATCAATTGACAACAACTCAACCTTTTGGTATGATGTAGAGCTGATGATCTTTGTTGCACTAATGAAATGCTTTGTGATATATAATCTCACAGAATAGGCATTGCTCAATGGCGATATGATCAGATATGTAATGATCAATGAAGACAAGATGATTGGTATGGCTCATTCAATAGGCATAATTACCTCAAAAAGATGCCAATACACGGATACATATCAAGACATAAGGGCAATAGGCTTATTGTATAGCCTTCAAGGCAGCTAGCATTCATGCTGCATTGGTCGGCTCAGTGACTTTGACCTTTCTAGGTGTTGTACTCAGGCCGTGGCCTGCATATTGCATTGAGTAATCTTGACACCTTTAATGATCCAATCAAATGATATGTATGAAATATCAAGAATGGTTGCCCTTTTCAATGATCATCGGTGGCAGAGGCTATAGTGCTTGCACCGTGTCAATATACAATTCTAGTCTGGATACATGCTAGACCAGATGTATACAATGTCTAGATCTTCAAAATCAAGCTCATATGTATCATGGCTGATGTATGTGTCAACTTCATGGAGTTCTGCATGGTTTGACTGTATTCAGTCAGGCTTACCAAAACAAAAACAATGATGCAACTTATATTGTTTTATTATTTGTCTTTATTATTATTTGGTTTTTAGTTGTATTTCTAGCTTATCATCTTCCCCCCTCAAGGAAGTGTATTGCTAGGCGGTTGTCAAGCGCCGTTTAAATACAACAGAGGTCCGACCTCTATGTGATGACGTGATAGCTTACTATGAAGCTGGATAGCAGTTCTCGGGTTGCAGCCCATTGCACCAAAGGTGCATCGCAGTCTTTGGGATGCAGCCCGAATTCACGTCATCAGCGTGGGTCATATAGTGCCCATGCATGTGCTGTATAAAATACAACACTACCCTCCAGCAGCGAAGTGGTTTGCTATTACCATCATCGTATGCTGTGGGATATCAATATATGATCAGAGAGCATGGATATATATTTATATATGTACCATGTTTGTCAATATCGGAGAGACTATGTCTTCTTTAAAATCCTCATGACTATATGTATAATGGTGCTATACTGATGTCAACACCTTTACTCTGAGTGATTTATTGATTTCAGATGTGATGTCGTGGCAAAAAATATGTCCACGTCATTGGCACGAGTCATGTTGTGTCCATGCATACACGATCTTAGCGCAGGTCACAATACAGTGCCCGAGCATACGCGATTTTAGCGTAGGTCACATTGTGCCTCTGTTTATTACATATGAGAATATATATTACGCATCTTTGTGAGTCTAAACAGCATTGTGCTGATTGCAATGCTTTCTCTGGTGATTTATATATCACAGATTATACCAAATGTGGTGATCAGTCCAGTGCAATATTTTGTCACCGGAATGTACAGGGATTGTGAATGATTGCAATCCAGCCGGAGGAATAATCTCAACAGCTTATTCTGTACTAATGAATTCATCGGAGTTATACTCATTTCGACGATTCAAAAACCCATGTTAGTGACAACAGCTCATATGAATATATAGGGTTTTTATCAAAATGATTTTATGTGATGTCAACATATTATGAACAATTCACTTGCATCTCAGGACAAAGGAGTTACGCTTGGAAGGTCTTACATGGTGGTCACCAACAGTTATCAGCTGTTATTCGGGTGCCAAATTCTGCCTTTAACACTGGGACTATATCAACCAGTCTTACAGCGATGCACTTGTCCTTCCCACTCTTATATACGGCTATAGTGCCAAAGTGCATCAGGTGGGATATGAGCTAGTTATCGGTTTTCGGAGGGGTGATACCACTGGTATCGTTGCGCGGTAGCTACCGCGCAGCGATACGGTGGTATCCCCAAAACCGATAACTAGCTCATACTGATCTGTGTGTTGCATGCAATTGTTCTGATCAAGTCTGATTCAACTGTCAATATGCAACGTAGTTGTTGTAGTTGCTCCAGCGATAGTAAAGGTATGGACAGTGTTCGGCAGTTACCAGCTGCATTATGAACACTGTATAATGCCTTCGGGTCTGGAGATATTCTCCATCCAGCCCTACAGCATGTTATCTTATCCTGTTCCCTTATGTATCGCCATCATTGACACTTTCCACGCACATGTGTTTGGAAGTGGTATCCATATTACCATATACAATATAGTTGATCTATTCACTCTGAGTCAGTGAATCTCAACATGTATAATGAATGCTAGTGTATGTGCAGTGTATAGTACTGCTGATTAGTACTCAGTGTGTGTGTGTGTTTACTTGTACACACTACTCTGCAGAATATGTTCTGGATATCACAATATCCTAGACAATTTATCATGCAAGACAGTCAGCATACCATGTACTGATTACATCTAACATGATATATCAAGTTTAGGGATCATTGTAATTCCATGCTAATCTCATTACAAAATGAGTTGCTTGATAGATTTTACATGAAGCTCAGGTGAGCATTCCATCCAGTGATCCACCATAGAATGTACATGTGAATTGGAGAGCATCTCGGCTCCACCAGGCATGACAAACTAATTATGGTGTTAAGATCACTTTCTGGCACCCTTTGCTACATGGATTCGAATATAGACTAGCATTCACTGCAATATGCTTATGCTCTATGTACTACAGCTGTTATCGTGATCAAGCTGTACAGTATAATAAAGCATGTACAATTCACAATCAATGCAATCATTCAGCATAAGATATGTGCATGGTATAAAAGTGTATGCACTGCATGTTGATGATTGTTGTAAGTGAAATAAGTGCATGTGTGTGTGTGCTGATTCGCACACACATGTTGTGAACAGATCATTGTGATGCTAATAAGAGTAATGCTGATGATTAAAGTATTTGTGCAGCCATCAGAACACTTTGGAATTTGCTGCAGTATGATAATGATACTTTCACAGCAACGTAGTGGTAATGTATCCAAAGCATAACGATCATGTATACAGTCATTCTGCATGTGATTTCGACGGGCGTATGCATATGTGCTTCTCACTGCATGTAAACACATCAAAATTTGTACGCGCTAAAATCGAGCGTTCTTCGCATGTGACGAAATCATGAAAATCGTATATCGTGCTGACAGGCCATAATCATTGTACGCGCTGACATTGTAAACAGTGCGAAGGAATTATTCGCAAAAATCACTGATATACGTCGCATACGAATGCGAGCGCTGACATGTATACGAATCAAAATTCTGCCATGACAACTATGTAGTATATCAATCTGGACAATTTTTGATGGTGATTCATACAAGCGCGCGCATGCTGCGATTCACTTCTGTAGAAATATGCGACCATCGCGCATGCTGCATCTGTAAATTAGTGACCATCGCGCATCAACATGTATGAAGCAATTTAGTGCAATCATGAAAATCGTGATACTGCGCTGATGATTTTCCACGCGAAAACGATTTCGCCGCTGATTTATCGAATCTGCGAACATGCATACATTTGCGAACCATTTATGCGAATACGTTTCATTGCTGCGTCGATGTATGCCCTGCGCACACCTTATCGCGTATGTGTGCGATCAGCTGTTTCCGCGTGTATGCTGCGAGAAATCTCCTCGCGCTATCTCTGCGCTGTTGATATGCGAGTGTATATTATTCGCCCTGCAGATATTCAATATTATGCGAGCGCTGTCGATATGCGCCCACCTGCAAACCTGCGAACAATATCAAATATACTACGTCTATCGCTGCACCCACTTGAGTTATCGAGTATCGTGCCTTGACGACTTTTAGAATACCATTCTGTTACGGCTATGTAAACAAGCGCCGTAATATATTATCAATATACAAAATAAACACTGCAAAGTGGAACAGCAATGCAAGTGTACGGATGAGCGGGTTTGTGAGTGCAGTCTCTCTAAGAAGATCTGCTGAAGCACAACGCTTCCTCACTTTTGTACCTAACGTCTCCCATCATCTTAGATGGTACCGCCATTGGGTTGTGAACCCGAGACGTAGGTTGAACGACCAGCATGGTAATAACGACTAGTTCGTTCATGCTGCGCATGCGAGTTCCGCGCATGCTGAAAGCCAAGATGGTTCTTGTTTGTTTTCAAGATGTATCTTTGCTTTGCCATCTTCGAGTTCGACATACGAACTCTCGATGACAGGGATGCCTGATGATATGACATTATCATCTGGCGACATGTACAGTCATCGTCGACCGTACTGACGACTGTCATAAATATATGACGCGACTCGACATGTACAGTCATGGTCGACCATACTGTCGACTGTCATAATAATATATGACGCGACCGACTGACATGACATGACATGGTATGACATGTCTGACAGGTATGACACGTATGACATGTATGACACATATGTCATCGGTCATGACCCTGACATGCACAGACTATTTTGGCTAAACTGACATCATCGACTTCATCACAGTCAGTCAGCAGCTACAGCTTCGAGCTTATTCAGGGGTTGATCAATCGTAAGACCATATATGGCAGACAGCTGTACATTCCACCAACAGCTAAAGTCCCTACAGATGACGGTGAGATTACACAGCTTCGCCACATTCTCCTTCATGAGTGCCACTCAGCCACTATTTCTGGTCATGTAGGCAAAAATCGCATGCTTCATCTTCTGCGTAGCCGGTATTATTGGCCAGGAATGACAACGGCAGCCATCAAGTACATTCGGGAGTGCCCCGTTTGTCAGCGCCAGAAAACGAGGCGACACAAGCCTTATGGTCAGGCACATATACGATATTCCGTGCCTAAGACAAAATGGCTAGATGTATCTCTTGATTGGATCACTGACCTGCCTATCACCACTAATGGGCACGACAATATATTTGTGGTGATGTGCCAATTTTCTCATCGATGTCATCTCATTCCCTTCAGCATGACCTGGACAGCTCAGCATACTGCTTCTATCTATATGCAGCATATCTTCAAGCTCCATGGTCTTCCGAGGAACATCATCTCAGATCGAGACCCCAGATTCACCTCTACATTCTGGCAGACACTGTGGAAATCTACTGGTACAAGATTGTCTATGACGTCCTCACACCATCCACAGTCGAATGCTGCCAATGAGAGGAGCCATGCCTTCATCGAGGATATCCTCGGGTACTTTTCAAATTGTTGATTCATGATTCGATTTCACCATCCTCTGGTTTATAAACTGATTAGATGGTATTTTTTCATCCACAGGTGTTGTTGCAATGATACTTCAGCCAATTCGTGGGAGGACAAGTTGCCTCTGGTGAAGTTTGCAATTAACAACACAGTTTCTGCATCAACTGGTTATTCACAGTTTTATCTCGACTCGATGGCGCAACCACTTTCGCCTCATGACCTGGTAATCACTATTCCGCCAGAAGCTCCTGTTCCAATACAAAGAGCTATTCGAGATCATTTTGACCAGTACTCGGCTGTACATGCCAACGCGATAGACAACATTTTCCGAGCAGCAGAAATTAGCCAAGCCAGATTCAATAAGACTCACATGCCTCGACAGTTTGCAGTTGGGCAGTAAGTTCTTTTACGGACCGAGTTTATTCAATGGACTGGTTTGACAGAGGCAGGCAGACACTTTAAGCAGCCATATATTGGGCCGTTCACCATTTCCAAAGTGCTTAGCCATGGCCGTGCATACGAGTTAGATTTCGGAAACCTCGATATCCGTATTCATCCGGTACAGCCTGTTTCCAGATTAGAGCTGTACAATGACTCGATCCAAGCACCTTTGCCTCTGCCACAGATGATCACCGAAGAAGGGCAACCACTGTTTGAGATATCACATATACTCTCGGATAAGTTTACTAGAGGTGTCAAATACTATTTAGTGCGATATGCAGGCTACGGCCCTGAGCATGACACCTGGGTCAAAGCCACAGAGCTGACCAATGCAGCAGACATTATAGCTGCCTATGAAGGCTAAACATTATATTAAGCCTCATGCCCTTACTTCTTGTAATATATACTAATACATGTCGATCATCTATATAACCTTGCTCTTAATGTTTTATCATTATGTTGCATAGAAGCAGGAAATTGATCCTTCCTTGCTAAAGGTGTAGTGAGCCTTGTACAAATCATACCCTTGCACAGATACGCACATGCGAGATATCATATCTGTGGATAAATAAAAACTGCTAAATGCTACCTTTGCCAAAGCCGTGGTTTGTCATCGGATTCTTGACCAGTCATCCGAAGCTACCGGAGATATCGACTGAGGTAGACGGAGTTGTGATCCTAAGTTGTGCTTGACAAACATAACTAAATAAATTTCACATTAGTACGTGACGAATCCATTCACTATTACAAGTATTCTCTTAAGTTTTCTTAAGTTTGCTTAACTTTTCTTAAGTTTTCTTATCTTTTCTTAACTTTTTGCGTATAAACCCCCACAAGCCTCCATACGTATAAATTGTAGCGTTGCAGTTAGCTATTGGCCGATGGAGTTATACGTCGGTGATATAAGTAAAACTTAAGAAAACTTAAGAAAACTTAAGAAAAATGACACCCAATGACACTTAAGAAAAATGACCGATGACACACACCCCACCCTATGACACTTAAGAAAAATGACCGATGACACCCACCCCACCCTATGACACTTAAGCAAAATGACCGATGACACACACCCCACCCTATGACACTTAAGAAAAGTGACCGATGACACACACCCCACCCTATGACACTTAAGCAAAATGACCGATGACACATCCCCCACCCTATGACACTTAAGCAAAATGACGATGACACACACCCCATCCTATGACACTTAAGCAAAATGACGATGTCACATCCCCACCCTATGACACTTAAGCAAAATGACAGATGTCACATCCCCCACCCTATGACACTTAAGCAAAATGACAGATGTCACATCCCCCACCCTATGACACTTAAGCAAAATGACATATGCTCGAATGTGATTGGCTTTGAGGCTAAGGATTTGCACACGTGTCGGTAAGGAGGATACGAAATGCAGGCACGGGATTGGTGCAGAAAGGAAGCCCTAAACCCTAAATCTACACATGTATCCAAGCAAGTGGAACAATAAATAAAGCTTACAAGCGTACGTACGTAGACGATTCACCATACTGTAGATGGTGTCAGAGCAACTGGATACCGTGTTCTATCTAGCCGAGCAACAGATGGTCTGCGCGTGTGCACAAATAAAGTGCATAGGGTGGGCACGATATGACGATGTATGGCGGCCGGATCTCTGGTTGTCTCGTTGCTCTTCTCCATCCAATATAGGCCAAGAAAGCCACTCGGTATCGCCCAGGAGGATACAGCGTTGGCGCCTGCATCGAACCATCCACCATGCCAGCAGCACAAGTTCAGGAAAGATTGCTAAACACATGGCCCATAAATCGAAACGGTACTGCATGTATGCATTCGACCGACGCATTGAGACCATAACGGGCCTCACCGTTGTGTGTGTTTGTGTTGTTCGCGCCGGTCGCACCTCAGCCGGCCGCCGCTTTAGTACACTCCTGTGCGGATCTCGCGCACCAGGTGCACAACTTGGTAGTGCGCATCATCTTTGGTTGGCTCGAAGAATATTGCCTTTGTCCCGATGTATGCACAGGGTAGCAGTAGCTCCACCGGGTCTGTCTTGTCGACTACCGTGATTCCATGCTTCAGCAGATAAGCATCCTCCACCTCCTTGTATGCCTCGAGCCGGGCCAAGCGGCACAGCACGCGCCTGCTTCCGGGCTCTGACACCAGGTAATATGCCAGAACCTTGGCATACTGGCGCCCCGGAGGCAGCCATATTCCACTTGGTAGATCCCTCAAACCCACATCGCAGATAGAAACGTAGTAGGATACCCGTTTCTCAGCTCTGGTGTACTGTGAGGATGTGAACACCTCCGTGTTCAGGGACATCCGCAAGTACACCGTGAGTTCACTGCCGGGCTGCCCCGCGTATCGGTTTACGGTCCTTCTCAAGCTTGTTCCGAAGCATGTACGCAAACTTCTTAACAACCCCGCCGCACAACAACGCGTGCATGAATTCCTGCATACCAGCCAATAGCACGCAACTCGTGTGTTCAGGTATCACTTCCCACAGCACATACTGCTCAAGCTCCAGATCGAGCTCTTGTGCTGTGCCCAGCAGCACACTTTCTTTATTGCGTTGACGTGGGCCTGGGGCTAACGATATCAGTTGCCAGAGTTCATGACGGCAGAGAAGCATCCGTACCCGCTGCATACCTACGGAAACAGCGCAACGCGGACTATAGGATTGCTGGTATCCGAATGCAGGCAGTAAAATATATTTCAAAAGTTGCTTACATCTAGGGGGCTGCGCCACGCCCTTCCCTAGCGCACTCACTACTATCGATGCAGACAGTTTATTCCTCTACAGCTTAGTCGCACTAACCTACTCCTCGCCATCCTTCAGCTTGGTGACCCATCGATATCGAACCATTGCACTGTGTCGCCAATTGCATCCGTCCATGAACGTTTCCGGAGCGCGCCATCTTGATCTTGGCTACTCTGTCTGCCGCTCCCTACTGCCGCATCACTTGCGGAGTCTTCGTGACTGTGATCTTCGTCATCAGTACTGCTGTCGTCATCGGAAGGGTCCCCCCCCGGCGGCGGGTTCTGAGCGGTACACTCCAGAACGCTTGCAAATTCATCCCAGTGCAACCAGTGCTCCTTTCGGCCCCAGGTAGCCGCAACCTCCCGATCGTACACCTTCACGACGACATAGCCGTTTGGGGGTTGGGTGTCCTCCACTTCCGTGTTGTATGTTCCGGATTCGACACGTTTGCCATCTGGCGATGGCGTCCACACATACCAAGGGTCAAAACGTACGATTTTGGCTGCAAACATGTATCCGAATAAATCCGCCGGAGCTCCCTCGTTGTACTTGAACGCAAACAAGTTGCAATCTGGTATTGTCAAGCGTGCCCCGATTTCCACTTTGCAGGACTCCCGTGCCCATGTGAACTCCTACCGTCCAAACCACCCACAAACCCGATCGAAGAATCAGCATATGCTTACACGGCCACGCATAGTCGTGGGTGGTGTCAGCAAGGAGTTACTGGCAATGCAACGCTTACTGATATTACGAAACAAGAGAGCCCGCAGACCAAGAACCTGCATTTGCTCAGTTTCACACTGCCATTGACCAACCTCCACCATCGTCCCCAACCAAACATGCCGTGTGGTGTACGCAAGGAGTGTCTTGCAATGCAAAGCTTACTAATGTTACCAAACAGGAGAGACCGTCGATCAACAAACTTTAACCGAGACCCGTTTATACCTTAGGGAAGGCTGCGCCTGCGGTCCTGAATGCCGCGCCTGCGGTCCTGCAATAGCTTGATCGCTGGAGGCGTGCCAGTGACAAGCATCCCGGTGGTAGGGTCAACATAAGTTGCCTCAAACGCTTCTGCCAAGGCGCATGCGGTGGGCCTCTCCGCCGCTGCTATTTTCCCGCAGTCAAGGATAAGGCTGGATAGCTTCGAGGCCACCATGGGGATGCGTGTCCGCTTGTTCAGGATGTTGGGCACGCGCGCATGGGTGTCTTCGTCGCACACGCTTCGCAGCGCATCCCTTCCATCCCGTGTGAAGAGGCGTACGAGGAGGGCCGCAACAGCCCAAATGTCCGTCGCGGGAGTCGGACCACCTTCGCCATACTCCGGAGCCCACACTGATCCTCTTTTTTGCACCTTACGTCCTTGACTCCAGCGTGCTCGAGAGAAGGCATCCACCGCGATTCCGTCATGGGGTTGCCGACGTGCCAACCCGAAGTCGATGAACACTAAGCTCCCAGGGCGGCTGGGACAGAGCACCAAGTTATGTGCGCGCAGGTCCCCATGCGCAACTCCACCAGCGTGCAGCGCCCGTAGCCCGCGCACCATGCGCAGGCAGATTTCCCGCTTGCACGCCATGTCCAGAGGGCATGTTGGCTGCCGAAGGAAGGCGTCCAGGCTGATCCCATGGTCCATGAACAGCAGGAAGGGTGTAGGACGATGGCCCGGGCGCGGGCGGATTCCGTAGTTGTGTGGTGGCACAACATACTCCGGAGCCGCCCGCCACGCGCTGGTTGTCATGTAGAGCTCGCGTGCGCATTCCACATATCGCTTCTCAAGCGTGGGATGACAGGTCTGGTTGAACTCCTTGTACACCAAGGGCACGGTGCCGTTCACAGTGCACCCAACGCGCAAGTCGCCGTATCCACCCCGGACATGCTCAGCTTTACCCAATGGGGTAGATTTGTCGATGGCCTCGTACGACACTGGACCAATCCCACAAGTCTGTGCCAGGGCATGTAGCACGTCTGCATTAAACTGGATATCCCCATGGATGAACCATTCCGCACTGAGCTTGGCCCAAAAGTCGACACTCGGACCAACGAAACGGGTTCGCACATGGGCACCAGCCCCTTCGCTCTCCGCCGGCGGACATTGTGGTTGACTCTTCGCCGCAGCCTTAGCCTTCTTCCTACGTTGTCGTTTATGCGCATTTGAGCAACGGCGTTTGTTTCGCTGTTGCACCTACAGCATCAAGGACAATGGGCATTGCCCATGACAAGTTAACACCATTGTACCCCAGCACGCACTAGCACTCCTATCGCTATTTCAACTACTATTCCTACTACTACTATTACGGCTACTACTATTGATACTATTCCCATCGTGACTATCTCCTATAGAATGTTGTAATAATACCTCCTATACTATTACAAACCGGACTCCGCACTTCCCATGCGACTACCATACACGTAGGGAGAGCTAACAACCCTCTTAACACGCAACTCCCGACCCATGGGCATCCACAACAACCCTCCGCAAACCACACCTCGGGTTACAGGCGCGTGCCCGGGGAGCTGTCCCCACATATTGAGCATCCCAAGCAACCTTCTACAACCGGGCGCCTGCCCACCATGCACACCGTCGTCCAGAATACGGTACCGCCCACTATCACATGGAGCCCCTAAGCTATTCATGCGACTCCCGTACACATCGCAACCCACACCGTACCTCGGAAAGACCCACATCGTCACTTGTAATGAACAAATCACAAGCTGTAATATAAAACAATACTGGCAAGCGGTGACTCAGTAGCATTATCTTTAATATACTATTTACATAGTGTTCAAAAGAGGTTCACTCAAACCAGTTCTGCCTACAGCATGGGCACGTCACCCACCTCGAGGAGGCAAGGGTTTCTACAAGCAAAGAAAAACACGAAATATGCATGTATTTCTCTTTACACTCGCATCCTAGGCCACCGCAGTCCACTACATCCTCCGGATCCACTTCCTCTAAACACACTATGCAGAACGCCTCCTCGGATCTGGGGAAAAAGGTCCTCTGAACGTCCTCCCAGGTGTAATCCTCCTCCACTTCATCTCCCTGTGCGAACAGGGAGCCCGTGACCTAGGATCATTATGACATCACGTCACGCAGTTCCTCCTAAACATTCCAACCTTTACCCAATACGGTACCGCCCACTATCACATGCAGCCCCTAAGGATCAGGCGCGTGTCCGGGGAGCTGTCCCCACATCGCAGCCGTCACCAACAGCCTGCGCACTAACCCATGCGACTTCCATACACACCGTGCCTCGGTGACGCCACGGGTCCGGGGGCGCGTAGGGAGTGCTAACAGCCCTCTTAACACGCAACTCCCGACCCATCGGCTTGATGCCACCACCCGTCGCGGGTCTGGGGGCGCGTAGGGAGTGCTAACAGCCCTCTTAACACGCAACTCCCGACCCATGGGCATCCACAACAACCCGCCACAAACCATACCTCGGGTTACAGGCGCGTGCTCGGGGAGCTGTCCCCACATCTTGAACATCCCAAAGCAACCTTCTACAACCGGGCGCCTGCCCACCATGCACACCGTCGCCCAGAATACGGTACCGCCCACTATCACATGCAGCCCCTAAGGATCAGGAAGGGGTCCCCAACCGGGATCATCCGACGGGCGAACTCGAGCAGGACACGCTTACCGTCTGCTGGGAAGCTGGCGTGGGAGGAGTCCAACCAGTCCGCGGCGGGCGACGAGGGGTCGATCAGCAGCTCGATCGTGGAGAACAACAAATTGTTGGCCTCCACGCGGACGGCCAAAGTAGCGTCGTCCAGCGTGAAGAGCGGGAGGAAACCGGTGTCCTCAGTGACGAATGCCGCCTGCAGGGCAGAGACCATCCTCGTGAAGATGGCCGCCGCGTGGGGCTCCGCACCGGAAAATCTACCCTCCTTGCCGTCGAACAATTTTCGTTGGACGTGCTTCGCCACCTTCATGTCGAAGTGCTCCCGCTGTAGTGTGCGTACCGATGCCAAAAATGCGGCCCCCGCCGAATTAGCGGCCGGCTGTGCCGCTGGCGGGGTCGCGGGCGTGTTGGCATGCCTGGCAGCAACGGAGTCAAAAATCGTGCTTAATGTGCGGCGGCGATGCGCCATGCTAGCCGTCGATCTAGTAGAAGCAACCATGATGAAGAAGACTACAGGGGTGGAGTGAGGCAAGAAGACGTGGAAAAAAAATGCGGTAGTCTTGGGCGGCCAAGAAATGTGGTGGGTCGTCGATACGGCTGCCGTGAGAGAGCAGAAATTCTGAGAAGTCGTGTGGTAGATGGCGGCCGATACGAAACGGTGTGGTGACCAACCAGGATGCGTAAACCAACCCAACGTTAAATCCCGTAGAAAAGATGTCCTCAAAGGCCTACAGCTAGCCGTAAATCAACCCACAAAACTTAGGCCATACCCGCGACCGTGCCGGCACTTCCACGCGCGGAGCGCCTCACTCCATCCCAAGCGTCCGGCCTTAGCCAATCATCCTCGCGGTGTCGCAGTGGCTAAATAAAGCGCAAGTGGGGCCAAACCTGTCAGATATATAGTCGGGTGT
Organism: Cymbomonas tetramitiformis; assembly: GCA_001247695.2. Lineage (NCBI taxonomy): Eukaryota > Viridiplantae > Chlorophyta > Pyramimonadophyceae > Pyramimonadales > Pyramimonadaceae > Cymbomonas > Cymbomonas tetramitiformis. The sequence continues at coordinate 15,314 of LGRX02005139.1, forward strand.
ATATATCGGATAACGGAGAATAAACCCTGTGTTAAGGGTTTCGATATCAGAACGGTAAAAGGCTCAGATTGATAAAAGAGATACACATAAATACTAACGGGTGTTTCCCGTCTACTGGTGACGGTCACCCAGCCTACTATAGGAAGTGACAGGTGACAGTCTTTACTGTCGGTGTGTCACATCCAGCAGGATCATCGTTCGCAAAGCGACGACGGCTAGCGCAAATAATCCGTAACGTACACTTCGGATGCTTTGAATCGTCACTCTGACGCACGATACGTGTGGATCAATCAGTAATCCAGCGTCAATCTGTATCACGAAACGCAATTCATTGAACCTTGAAACGTCACTCTGAAATACGTTACGAACTTCAAAGGGGGCTACATCCTAAGAACTGTAAGGTGAGGGACTAAAGTGGACTCAGTTCCCCCCAATAACCTAAAAGCACCATGAGGGACGCCTCAAATCGGTGTAAGAAGACTGGTACCAGCAAGAAGCGACAACAACAAAGACATCATAGACATATACAAAGGTATGCCCGTTGTGAGGTCACAACTCTTTTAAGAGGGGAGATCTGTCAGGGTCATGACCGATGACATATGTGTCATACATGTCATACGTGTCATACCTGTCAGACATGTCATACCATGTCATGTCATGTCATGTCGAGTCGTGTCATATATTATTATGACAGTCGTCAGTACGGTCGACTATGACTGTACATGTCGCCAGATGATAAGTCACATCATCTGTCATTATTCAAGGAAAGACTTGAATGACCCTGTCATCGAGAGTTCGTACGTCGAACTCGAAGATGGCAAAGCAAGATACATCTTGAAGTAACAAACAAGAACCATCTTGGCTTTAAGCATGTGCGGAACACGCATGCGCAGTATGAACGAACTATTCGTTACCACAATACTGGTCGTTCAACCAACGTCTCGGGTTCACAACCCAATGGCGGTACCATCTATGCGATGGGAGACGTATGGTATAGATGAGCGAAGCGTTGGGCTTCAGCAGTATCTTCACACAGAAGTTCTGCAACTCATCCCGCTATTATCTGACGCTTGTGTTTGCCGTTCCACAGCACAGCGCATATTTGTATTTTGTATGATATATTGAGGGCTTACTTATCTAGCCCTAACACTCACCAAAGTGGTTCATAAAATTCACACTGCTGTAACGCGCAATGCGCTGGGTATTCTGAATTATTTATGACGTTTTTGTATATAATTTATATTTGGGAACTACCGTCTTCCTGACACAACTGACATGGCAAGAGAAATACAGCGCAGATGAATATGGCAGTTCGATTAAAATATTTTTCACGGCCGAAATCGCTCGAAAACCCATGATGTGTAAAGTACGAGAGCCCGCCGCACTTAAGGCCCCCTTAAATATTCTCTTTTCGTGATTATTACTGGTCATACGAGCCTGGAAAGGTTCAACGTCCAACTCTATAGCCGATGTGGCGCAACATCATTCACGTCTTGGATACATTACATGATTCATTAGACGGGCGAAATTCGGAACTATAATCTCATTCATCTGAACCGTGCACTGAAAATGTAGTAATATCTGCATTTAATCGTGCGTCCCCGCGAAAAGGCTGAAGTGGGGTACCCCACATTTCTTGGGTGGCATATGCCTGCTTTTTTGTACGGTATGTCATTTTGAGACGCAAACGATTTGGTTTGGTTTTTGACAGATTCACCTCTCGCACACGGCATACGTATGATACTCGCAGTGCCACTGTCCCATTTCATTAAGTCCGTACGAATTAATATTGAAATATAACACATATGCGATAATATTTTGGTAAGCCGTTCCCTCATCCGCAGCGCATACTTGCTTGCAAGCGAGCGCGCAGATGAGGGACGAAACCCTAGCGGAAACGTGGACGCGGTTGACATCCGCGTTGTTGCTAGGGCTGACAGCGCGCTGTCAGATGCTCAAAACGTGTTCGTTATGCGAATATGATAAATTATGTGTGGTACGCTTGTGCTATGCATTGTGCTTTCATGCGGTGCGTAAGTCGAGCCGTTCACTCGATGCGTGCCCGATGACCCGCCCCTCCCTTGCGCGGCGTTCCAGAACCCAGATTATTATGCACGGATCTCGCGCGCGCAAAAAAACAAACCTAAAAATAAGTATGCAAAGTTTCTATGCTTGCGGTGTATTGCTCAGACCTCTACATCAAGCTGCTAGACAGTGACTTGCGGGTCCGTGAGTCACTGTCCAGCAACTTGAGGTGAAGGTCTGAGCGAGAACAGGTGAGCGGATTATGTTTTGTTCGACGTGAGCACGTGACGGAGGCTAGACACGTCATCATACCACGGATATGCGAATGGAAAATATGAAAATTGAATTTCACCAACAAATATTTTAGTGAATATAAACCTTTGGTATATTCACTACATCGCGGCCAGATTATTGGCTGAAAAAAAAGATTCCCACACGACTTGTATTTATCGGTCATAGAGACCACAAGCTTTCGCTGGAAGCGCTTTCGCGTTTGTTTGCTCTTTCCCCGCATTTCCCCAATATTTCCCGATATACATATATCCCTTTGGCAACATTGTGCTGGACTTCGGGTTTAGGCTTAGTTATTATGGGCTCTGACTAGCCCCTAGCCTAACCCTGCTTCCGTCTCGTGTCCGTGACATCCTAGCACTGTACTGTACAGTAGTACAGTACAGTAGTACAGTCATCGTTTCACTGTCTGGGTTTCCGAGAGCATAAAGCTTCGGCCAGACACAAGTTATATGATTATCAGTTTGTCTCCTAGCGAGCTTAGCCGGACAGCGTATCTGTCTTCCTCGCAGGTTATAGGCCGCACCGGCTTTCCGGTGATTCTGATGATGGCACAGCGCCTTGCTGTTGCCATGTTCGGCTAAGTAGGACGTAGGAGGGGTTGAGCGCCCACTTGGGCGGTGGTGAATTACTCTTACGGTATGGCCTTTTGACTTGGCAGTGATGGCGGCACGCATTGTGCTCGCCTTCGCTGCACAGGAGATCAGTTGGTGACGGGTTATTTTTATTTTACGGAAGCATCGTCGCAGCGAGAGTTAATCTGTTTCGTGCGCCGCTGGCTCCGGCGAGGTCGTTCCACACGTGACTCATTTTGGCCGCTCTCATGGTTTCGCTTACGACCTGTAAATTTTGATCTGTCAGCTGAGACTTCTACAAACTATCTGGCCGCTGTAAGCGTTCTTCTACCATCTCCCTGTTTAGCTCAACCTTCTCCCCTGTCTCTTCATCATGGTTACCACAGCAAATAGATTGACGCGGTCTCGCGTCCGTAGATTAGAAACGATTTTTGATGACGTCGGTGCGCAGCACGCTGCGACTCCGCACACGCCGCAGCTGCCAGCTCCGACCACCGCAGCTGCGAGAGAGATTTTGGACAAATGTAAGCAATTGGCTCGTGACAGTTTCGACAGGAAAGTTGCGAAAACCGTTGCCACAAAGATTCTTGGGGACAAGTCAGAGCGCTTTGCGGGAACAGAGGCAGACGCTGTGGACATTTTTTCACAACTGATGCATGAGCTCCGCACGCAGTTTATGCTCCAGTCGTCGGCGTTTGCTCCCCTGTTTGACTTAACTGACATGGCAATTGAGGCTAGGCATGAGGCGAATGAATTATTGCTCTCGGCTCTGACATTTCTGGCTCGCCCTGGCTCGCCTGCCCGTGACTGGCTTGAGGCCTCTGGGTCCGACGTTCCTGGAGATGGCAAGCGCGCTGCCCTTGAGGTGGTGCGCATGCTCCAGGAACGTTCGGAACCCTTTGACTCTTTTGAGTTGCTGCTGGCGGTCCGCATCCCCAGCAGCAAAGATCCTGACCGTGGCATCCGCGAGTTCAATGGCCTGTTGAGGGACGTTCAGCGTTCCCACAACTTGCCAGAGGACGCGGTGAAGCGGCAGTTTCTGAAGGCTCTCGGCGATTCGTGGCTATACCGTGATTTGGCTAACTCTCTGGCTCGGGCTGACCAGCGGCAGGGCGTGTCTCTCCTGACTATTCAGGCTCGTGTGCGGGAGCAGTTCCGCCACGGCCTGAAAGTCTCTGACGCCCCTGTCTCTGCTCTGTCATTCGGCGATGGCGCGTCTGACCTGGCTGCGGCGTTGTCCAGTCTGCAGAAGCAGCTGGAGCGCATGCAACAGGACATTCGTGACCTGAAGCGGCAGAAGCGGGAAGGGCCTCCGCCTGCGGGCAAGCACCTTACCCGCTCTGCTGCTAAGCATCATCGTGCTGGTGTTAAACCACTTGGCACCGCTCCTCCTGTCTCATTTGACAAGAAGAGTGGTGCCTTCGTGCCCCACTGCCAAAATGCGGTGTGTGCACAAAGTGGTTTGAAGCACTGGCATGCTGAATGCCCCAACGGCGGTCGTCACTCTGCCCACTATTGTAGTGCGGTTGAAGACTACGAGACTGACTGCTTGGCTGTTCGTTTCCAGCGTTTCTATGACGCGGGGGATGAGCACGCCTTCGAGTCGCTCTGCACGATGGAGGGTCGCCCAGAGGTGTGCGAGCTGTCGGCGCATTCTTTTGTGACGGCTGAGCCCACGTCTCTGCGGCACTTTCCAGGATGCGGCGGCTTCCGCTCAGGATGCGGCGGCTGACGATGACGGCGTGGCTCACTTTCCTCTAGCCACATTCCACTCGGGTGCACGGGGTTCGATTCCGCCACCGCCTGCGGTTCGGGATCCCTCTGCACTCGTGGCTGGTGGTGTGCCTGCGGCTCATGACCCGCCAGTGGCTGTCCCTGGCTCTCTCGGCTTGCCTGGTTCTGTCCCATCGCTCCAGCTTGGCGACTCTGCACCGGCTCCGCTGTTTGCTGGCATGACGATTGAGGCTTCTGACATTGGCTCTGAGGTCTCTGACAACGACCAAGGCTCTGACAATGACTCTGACGGCGGGCAGCAAGTGGCTTTTGACTCCTTCGGCACTCTTGAGCATGACTCTGACAGGGGGGCATCGCCACTAGCAGCTCCGGTTTGCCGTCCACGGGCTCCGCCGGGTTTTCTCCGGTGTGCATTAATGTCCTCGATGCTCTGTTGTTCTCTGCTGGCCAGTGCTACGGCATCTCTGGTTGCCGTGGGCGGTGGTGACAGGGGCCTGGTTGAGCCCGGAGTCACCGTCCATCGGTCTACTGGGGATCTTTTTGCTTCGGGTCCGCCACTTGGCTCTCTGGGCATCCGTGATTGGCCGCCTGACGATCGAGTTCTTTTATCTCTTTCTTCAATGTTCAAACCGCCATGGGAATCTGCTTGTGTGAGTTCTTCAGTCGATTTACTTTCTGCTGTGGAACCGCCTTGCCCACTTGGGCCTTGTGGTGCTCAATTTCAAAAGGACAGTCTGCAATTCACTTCGGGATTACTCTGTGTTTACATCCCAACCGCTGAACTCAGCTCTGCTGACCAGCTTCAAAGTGGCTGAGTTTCTTGTGAATCATCCTGGCAGCTTGATTAGCTTTAGCCCAGTAGTGGGATGACCGGGTCAAGACCCCGGCACCCAGCTAAAAGTGATCGGTTTCCACCGAGTTGCACGTAGGTGTTTGTTTGTTATCACGTGGCTGTATACCCTGTACCTGCCTTGCTAGGTAGTCACACCCACGGGTGGTGTGCTGGACTTCGGGTTTAGGCTTAGTTATGGTAGGCTATTTAATTTAGAATATTTTTTCATAAGTTTAGAATACCCCATTTTATCGTTAATTTAGAATAAGTTTTCTTTATGTCATCCGGCTATGACCGGTGCATGCATCCATGACGTTGTACCTGTACCTGTTGAGCTATCCCCATGCCATGCGAAATATTACACTGAAGAGTTGTCTTGCCGTGATGTCCATATGTCCGAATGGAACCAAAAACCGTTCGATTTTAATCGAACGGTTTTTGGTTCCATTCGGAAAGATTCACGGCCGTGAATCTAAAAGTCACGGCCGTGATTAACGACTCTTTACGCATAATGACTTTTATTATTTGCCATCTTTGCCACAATAGACACTCACGGCGTGTTCTGCTTGACAAAAAGTAAGTAACTTGAAGCCTTGAGCTTCAACTTACTGAAAGATATGTATCTTGGCAGTATGTGTGCCAAGTTTCGTGCTCTAGGACGCACGGGAAGCCCTCGGCTGTTTGGCATCTTTGGGTTTGGGTGTCACGTTCGAACCCAAACCCAAAACATCTGCCTTAGAAATAGATTGCGCGTTTCGCGCAAAAGTAACTTGAAGCCTTGAGCTTCTGGTAACTTAAATATATGTATCTTGGCAGTATTCGTGCCAAGTTTCGTGCTCTAGGACGCACGGGAAGCCCTCGGCTGTTTGGCATCTTTGGGTTTGGGTGTCACGTTCGAACCCAAACCCAAAACATCTGCCTTAGAAATAGATTGCGCGTTTCGCGCACAAGTAACTTGAAGCCTTGAGCTTCTGGTAACTTAAATATATGTACCATGGTAGTATTCGTGCCAAGTTTCGTGCGTTAGGACGCACGGGAAGCCCTCGGCAGTTTGGCATCTTTGGGTTTGGGTGTCACCTTCGAACCCAAACCCAAAGGCAAAGGCATAGGACAGTTTCGTAGATTCTGTCCCGATGCCTTTGCAACCTCGCTTGCTAACTCATATTACAATGAATATTCAACATTCAAGCGTTGGATACCCCACGCCAACGGGAAGCGCTCGGCTGATTTGTTATTTGGGTATGCGCACCCAAATGACAAAAAACGCATCTTTGAAACTCGTTAGTTTCAAAGATGCGTGGCCGATGCCTTCGTGCTTATGTGTGTTAATCCATATGAAATATTCCATGGAATAAATGTGAATATCCCGCACAAACGGGAAGCGCTCGGCCGTTTTGTAAAATTAGGGTGCACCCAAAATACAAAACGCATCTTTGAACCTCGGAAGTTTCAAAGATGCTTGCCGGTCGCGTGCAGCGGTAAAAGGCAAGTCAAAGGGTTTAGAATCTAGAAGAAGTACAGGGGCCTTTTTTTCAAGCAGGACACGCCGTGAGTGTCTATTACAACGGCGCCCACCATTATCACAAGCGAGACAACCCTTCTTAAAGCTTTTTGGAGGCTTCCTCATGATGGCACCAGCGGGAACGAGAGCGTTTGACCTGTGTGCACATTATTTGAACACGAGTCGTGAAAAGGACCACCGGTCATAGCCGGATGACATCAAGAAAACTTATTCTAAATTAACGATGAAACGGGTTATTCTAAGATTAAGAAAACTTATTCTATATTAATTATTTTTCCCTTAGTTATTATGGGCTCTTACTAGCCCCTAGCCTAACCCTGCTTCCGTCTCGTGTCCGTGACATCCTAGCACTGTACTGTACAGTAGTACAGTACAGTAGTACAGTCATCGTTTCACTGTCTGGGTTTCCGAGAGCATAAAGCTTCGGCCAGACACAAGTTATATGATTATCAGTTTGTCTCCTAGCGAGCTTAGCCGGACAGCGTATCTGTCTTCCTCGCACATTGTTACAATAATTTTTCGAGGGACGGTATAAAATTTTCAGTTTGCATTTTAAAATTAAAAATCATTTTTTCTATTCGAGGATTGTCACTTTTCTATTCCGAAATAATAAATTTTCGTAACTTAATAAACCTAAACCTAAACCCGGAACGGTCACTCGGACTACTACCCTGTATACTCGTACTCTCACCCTCGCACCCTAGCCACTATCTCAGGCTGGACCCTCTGAATCAGGGGCCTGCCTGTCAGGGCTGCCTGGCCAGAACTCATAAGTATTCTGAACTCAGAAAAAAAAAAACGGAAAGCGTCGAAAAAGTTAGTTAATGTCGAGATTTTAAAGATAGTATATTATATATAGACATGTATTAAATATATAAATTTTATTATCAGATAGTCTTGTGGAACTGTTAAGGTGACGAGTAAACGTCCGAATATAAATGATGAATATGTCTAAAATGTTACGTTTAAACGCAGTGTACAGTATGGAGGCTGTTATGTACACAAATTAGGTTTGGTACATTCTTGCTACAACGCACACAAACACACACACACATACGAAGTATACCAATACGTTTCTAGTACACGCTCATCGCTTCCGCAAGATATTCCATGAACGTGGGCATGATGATGACCATTGTCACATCAATGTGCATCTCGCGGGAAATCCACAAGGTTCATAAAAATACCTCCCGACGTAGAGAATGTGTGCCGAGGCTCTTTATCACTTCGGCCAATATATTCCAATGGAGTATGTGCTCATCCGCTTTATCGAGCAATGCCATTTATTTGTGCAAATTCTACATCCGGATTTGTATTAGCGGCTATATGTTTTGAATATGAAATTTGTATATAAATTGAATCGCTTGCAAACCTAGTCATGATTATCAGCATGGGTGAACGCTGGGAATTTTGATGATGTTTTTCTAGGTTGTTGTTTTGGCATGTGAATGCGTTTGTTTGTTTGCTGTACGTGCCTTTGACATAATCTCAATTGTGAGATGTGAACCTTACAATATAGTTTCTGATACACTTTGATATGTTGGAACCGCACTCCTCTCCGAAGTGCTTCGGTGCCGCCTGTGCCCGGAGGCACAGCGTGAGCCGATATGTCTATGCGTCCGTATGTGTGTCATCGGGGGTAATCTGGGATTGGCACGATGACAGTGAGATTGGGCTTGAAACCACGATGAGAATGAATACCAGATGTCCGGGGTATGACAGTATGACACTATGACACTATGACAGTATGACACTATGACACTATAGTAGTATGACAGTACTGTGGGGGGTGTCATCGTGGAACTCAGTCAGACCCTAGAAGAATGGTCAGATTCGCATCGGGGTTGAAAAGACAATGAAATCGAATATCAGATATTAAGGTTATGACAGTATGACAGTATGACGCTATGACAGTATGACAGTACAGTAGTATGACAGTACTGTGGGGCAGTCATCGTGTCAGCCTGTTGGCATAACATCTGAATCGAGAATGACGAATCGGAATTAGAAATGAGATCGGATCGGGAACTGAACGTTGAGCCGAAGTGTGACATCGGCTCTCACTTGAACAAGGATTCTGACTAAAAAACACTAAAAATTCCTAAAGTTCCCTAAAAATTCATTGAAGCCCCTAAAAGCCCCTAAATCCTGGGTAAATAGGATTTAGGGGCTTTTAGGGGCTGGTTTGCCCTGTGGAAACCGCTGAAGTCTGAAAATGATGGCGAGAATCTAACATCGAGAGCCTAAAAAGTGTGTATAAATTTTGAGAGGGCCTAAGCGAGTAGGGAACGCTGAATATAATTTCTGAGAAAGCCATGCCGAGGGGTATAAATTGCGAGAACGTCTTTGAACGCGTACTTGTCGCGACAATATGACAATATGACTGATGACAAGAGGAAAGGTTACTTACATTCGAACGGTTTTTCGGAAATTTGGCAGTCTTCGCTCTAAGGAAGAAGAGTTTGACCTGGGAGAGTTTGAAAACTCTTCTTCCTACGGGATATTTTAATTATTTTTAAAAATATGGATAACCTACAAAAGCGTCAGAAACTCGAGCAGGTTAGTCTTTTTTTTTCTTCTAAGAAGGGACCGGATAGCTCACGCGCGTACGTATTGCGTGTGGACTGGGTGGGGAATTGCTCGCTCTTTGATTTGGTAAGTTTGTTTTCACGTTTTTTGAGAATCCTTGCTTTATGGCTTTGGGGCAGGGAAACACGATAAGGGGCCCACGCGGGGTTGCCCTGCATGGGCGCGCTGTACAGTGTGGGCCTGAAGGTACAGCGCTGGAGGTAAGGGGGTTAGATCCCTTGAGGTTCTAGCGCTCGGGCGTGGCGCCCTCCTTGCGGCCTACAATCTAGGCTTGAAAGCCGTTAGCATATTTTTTATCTACATATGCCTTTGTTTGTTGCATAGCTTTCATTGAGGTACTTGAATGTATTTAGGTTATCCGCTCTAGGTTAATGTGTTCTTGATCGCGCATTAAACCTTTCCCAAAAAAGTGCATGCACAAACTGATACTGTCTTTTTTTTTGTATTTTCAGGGGGTTGCTCCGGCGCGAGGACTGATGAGCGTGGGTAGCACGCGCCCTGCAAGAGCGCTCGAGGTATGCCTCTCTTATTCCTTCTAAATTCTCCCTGCCCCTCACCCCCTCAGCGCCTAACCTTCACCCCCCCTCACTGTACGTATCGATTTGCGTGCGTTATTAGATAGTTTCTCTGTTGACTGGCGGACCACAGTTCTCTGATACTGTGGTCCGCGAGTCTTCGAAACTTTAGAGTTTCCGTTCGGGTGGCGGCGGCGGCCTTCCGTCACTATTTGCTGGCTAACCTCACAGCATCCATCACCGTCGCTATTTGCTGGCTAACCTCACAGCATCCATCACCGTCACTATTTGCTGGCTAACCTCACAGCATCCATCACCGTCGCTATTTGCTGGCTAACCTCTCAGTATCCATCACCGGATTTGTTGTCATCCATCATCGCTAGTGTACAACCCTCCCATGTACCCTATGCACCCATGTACCCTATGTGTGATTCGCAGGCGAGTCGTACAGCGGTGACATTGCCCGCTGCTGCCGGAGCCGCTGGGAATCCAGCAGCTGCTGCCGGAGCAGCTGCTGCGGCAGCTGGGGGTGTGAATCCCCAGTCCACGGAGAACCAGGCGCACCAAGACCCGGTAGGGCCCAGGCCTTCTTAATCCTCGCTTGCTTGCCCACCCTCCCCCTTGCTTTCAGGCCCGAGCCCACCCAAGATGCATGGCGGAGCGCACCTCTCCACCATCTGCCATCCCCAGCATGCTGTGTTGTGGCGGGAAGAGCTTGGTCTGGAAGCTGAGGAAGTTAGGAGTGATACCCCTCGTGTGCCGCAGCACCACATCTAGAGCCATAACTGCCTCAAACACGGGCGGTCCTATTTGCTGGCTAACCTCACAGCATCCATCGCCGTCGCTATTTGCTGGCTAACCTCACAGCATCCATCACTGTCGCTATTTGCTGGCTAACCTCACAGCATCCATCACCGTCGCTATTTGCTGGCTACCCTCACAGCATCCATCACCGGATTTGTTGTCATCCATCATCGCTAGTGTACAACCCTCCCATGTACCCTATGCACCCATGTACCCTATGTGTGATTCGCAGGCGAGTCGTACAGCGGTGACAGTGCCCGCTGCTGCCGGAGCCGCTGGGAATCCAGCAGCTGCTGCCGGAGCAGCTGCTGCGGCAGCTGGGGGTGTGAATCCCCAGTCCACGGAGAACCAGGCGCACCAAGACCCGGTAGGGCCCAGGCCTTCTTATTCCTCGCTTGCTTGCCCACCCTCCCCCTTGCTTTCAGGCCCGAGCCCACCCAAGATGCATGGCGGAGCGCACCTCTCCACCATCTGCCATCCCCAGCATGCTGTGTTGTGGCGGGAAGAGCTTGGTCTGGAAGCTGAGGAAGTTAGGAGTGATACCCCTCGTGTGCCGCAGCACCACATCTAGAGCCATAACTGCCTCAAACACGGGCGGTTGTCGATTGCCGCATCCCGGAACTTCACCCCTCACCTGAGTAGCGCTGCGAGCTGTGCAAAACTATTGCACAGCTGTCAGCACGCACTCCCTTCAACATGAACCCAATCACTCCCGTCGTATTCAGCCCACTCCCTCCCTTCATCACCCCCTTACTCACTCCCTTCATCATCCCCCAACTCCCTCCCTTCATCATGTGGTGTGGTGGACATTCATTCATCCGACTTGCAGCCAATGCTTGCGTGTGTTACCCACAGGCATGTCTTCTGGCTCGTCGCTCGTTTCCCCTCATCCCCTCATACTGGTGCACAAAGCTCATGGGCGGGACAAAGTGTCGTGGGAGGGAGAGAGGGTGGATATGGTGGGGTGGATACGGTTGTGTGGTGCCCACATGATTGAGCCAATTCTGCACCCCTTGGTTCGCGCCATACTCGTGCAGAATGCTCATGGGCGGGACAAAGTGTCGTGGGAGGGAGAGGGTGGATATGGTGGGGTGGACAAGGTTGGGTGGTGCCCACAGGTTTGAGCCAATTCTGCACCCCTTGGTTCGCGCCATACTCGTGCAGAATGCTCATGGGCGGGACAAAGTGTCGTGGGAGGGAGAGGGTGGATATGGTGGGGTGGACAAGGTTGGGTGGTGCCCACAGGTTTGAGCCAATTCTGCACCCCTTGGTTCGCGCCATACTGGTGCAGAAAGCTCCCGGGCGGGACGGGCAACGAGTGGAAGAGGGAACTGGAGGGTGGATATATAGGTTCCGGTGGTGCCCACAGGTTTGAGCAAATTCTGCACCCCTTGGTTCGCGCCATACTCGTGCAGAATGCTCATGGGCGGGACAAAGTGTCGTGGGAGGGAGAGGGTGGATATGGTGGGGTGGACAAGGTTGGGTGGTGCCCACAGGTTTGAGCCAATTCTGCACCCCTTGGTTCGCGCCATACTGGTGCAGAAAGCTCCCGGGCGGGACGGGCAACGAGTGGAAGAGGGAACTGGAGGGTGGATAGATAGGTTCCGGTGGTGCCCACATGATTGAGCCAATTCTGCACCCCTTGGTTCGCGCCATACTCGTGCAGAATGCTCCCGGGCGGGACAAAGTGTCGTGGGAGGGAGAGGGTGGATATGGTGGGGTGGACAAGGTTGGGTGGTGCCCACAGGTTTGAGCCAATTCTGCACCCCTTGGTTCGCGCCATACTGGTGCAGAAAGCTCCCGGGCGGGACGGGCAACGAGTGGAAGAGGGGACTGGAGGGTGGATAGATAGGTTCCGGTGGTGCCCACATGATTGAGCCAATTCTGTGGTGTGGTGGGCATTCATTCATCCGACTTGCAGCCAATGCTTGCGTGTGTTACCCACAGGCATGTCTTCTGGCTCGTCGCTCTCCCCACCCTTCATCATGGGTGCGGTGGACATTCATTCATCCGACTTGCAGCCAATCCTTGCGTGTGTTACCCACAGGCATGTCTTCTGGCTCGTCGCTCTCCCCACCCTTCATCATGGGTGCGGTGGACATTCATTCATCCGACTTGCAGCCAATGCTTGCGTGTGTTACCCACAGGCATGTCTTCTGGCTCGTCGCTCTCCCCACCCTTCATCATGGGTGCGGTGGACATTCATTCATCCGACTTGCAGCCAATGCTTGCGTGTGTTACCCACAGGCATGTCTTCTGGCTCGTCAATCATTTCCCCTCATCCCCTCATAGCTGCGTCTCATTCCTCATGCTTGCCCATCACCCCCTCTTCCGTCCGGGGGTCCGTTGTCCGACTGTTTCTCACCGTATATTTGGTGTTCTCTGTGCCGTAGCTTGCACACCCAAACCCACAAGCAAATCCAAATTCCTCAAGATCAGCTAGGCGCCGATCTGCACACCGCCAGCGAAAGGCGATGCTTTCCCAGGCGGCAGCGCAAGATATTCATGCCGCACCCCACCACCACCTCAACACACCTCTGCAGTTTCCTGGTTTCCATCACGACCTATCGGTGGAATCCCTTTCAAAACGGTTTCTGAGTGGAGATCCGGATGCATGCCTCAGCAATCTTGACAAAATTGCTAAACAGTGTGGAGTGCCAAGAGTCTCACGCCAGCAAGTAGTCACGTACCGCGCTCCTCAGGACAGCCAAGCTACAGGACAAGGCTCCTACGGAAGCGTCCTTCTACACTGCACCCTTGACAAAACCGAGAGGGCCGTTCTGAAGGACTTCACCGACCCTGCCCTCCACCGTCGCCTGCGGCACTGTGCGGTGGAGTTGTATATGAACACCGTGGCCCATTTCGCGGCTCCCACAACCGTCGTTCCCTGTTTAGGATACGGAGCCCAAATTTGTCCTGATCACTCCGCGTTCCTCGTCATGAAATATGGCGGGGAGACCCTCGCCGATTTCCTTACTTCCCGCGGATCAGGCATACCAATCCAGGCGATGCGCCATCTGGTCATCGATTTGTTTCGCGGCATTTCAGACCTCCATGCCGCGGGAATCGTGCACGGGGACCTGAAAGGTAACAACGTGCTTGTGCAAGAAAATCTGCCCGATGTTGGTGGACACAGTCTCAAACTCATAGACTTTGGGTTGGCCCGTTTCCACCGCACCGATTCAATGGCACCGCTTCCCCCAGTAAGCTTGCCTTCCGCAACATGGCAGCCCTCTCATACAGCTCCAGAGTCATCATTTGCAAACAAAACCACTCACAGCGACATCTGGGCGTGTGGCGGGCTCGCTATGCAAATACTCATGGCCAGTCGCCTTTCCTGGAAGGACATGCTGCAGTTGGCTAACAGCCAGCTTGACAACAACAGAAAATTTTCGCCTTGGAAAGAAGATAGTACAGTTTCCAAACAGCTCACCATGCTCGTGAATTCGTGTTTCGACTTCAATCCTGCAAAAAGACCGGCTGCCTCCAAGTTACACTCAACGTTCAGCGCCTCTCGGATACAAAAGTGTTCTGTGGGGAAAGGAGTCGATCCCCACGAGCGTTTAGTCCCTGGACATTTTAACCCTCTGTAAATAATAATCAGTGTGTGTAGCGCGGTAGTTTGTAATAATAAGTGTCCCTGTATACAATATATTACCGTCTGGCCGAAAGTCTTGGTTGTGGTAATGCCCGTGTTGTGAGCAACTATTGATTAAAGTGTGGTCATAGTCACTCTGTGCAATGTTCTGCGTGGTGCGTGTTCTCGTATTTGGTACAGATAACCCATAGCCGATAACCTTACTGGTTACACAACTTGGGTTCTGCTGGTCAGGTGAATGTCGTGCGAAGCTCGTTCATCCCGGCTCAACCTGATTGGGTCTGCCCTGATGACAGCCTTGCCGCGCTCAAGGGGAAGGTGGTCTACCGAAAGCTGATGCCTACCTTCCGATACCATGTCGGGTTTGTCTGTCCGGGCATTCCGGAGGGTCTGCATGTCCTAGACTTGAACACCGTCCGGACAATCTGCCTACTGGAAGCACTGTGGCAGGCGAAGACCGCCAAGGAGGGCCTGCCCGGGGACCGTCCTTCGAAAGAGGCTGCAATGCAGTTCCTCATTGATAACGACACCCACCTCCGCAAGCATGATCACCACCAACAGCGGGTGCTGGATGAGGCTTTCGCCGGTCACAGCCTGGTATCCGTGTTAGAAGTCGATTCTAGAAGGGACGATTTCAGCGCCCCGCATCACTTCTACGCATGGTTCGTGGTTCCAGCCAAGCGGGTCTGGCTCTTTCCAGTACTGTCATTTCCGTTGCGCCACCACCGTGGAACTGTGTATGCCGTAAAGGACTGCGATCTATCGCGTGGCCGTACTCCCAAATGCGGGTCACGTCCGGTTCCACACCAGCACCCCGGGTATCAAATGTTGCATATCCAGGGCGTTTCTTCCAGCAGTGGCAACGCAGATCCCCGTTGCCTGTCAGTGCTCGTCCTGGATGCTCAGGCTGCGCATGGCGCGGACTTCAAACCAGACCCTACATTCTGGGAAAACCAGAAGACGCGTCTTCTGAACGTCTTCTGAACGTCTTCTGAACGTCTTCTGAGACGTCTTCTGGGTCCAGAAGACACCCAGAAGACGTCCAGAAGACGTCTTCTGCGCGCATTCTAATGTCTACCATCTTCTGGTTTCCAGAAGACGTTCAGAAGATCTTCCGGGAAGACGTCCAGAAGTTATCTTATGGACGT
>LGRX02005140.1:0-83998 GCA_001247695.2 Cymbomonas tetramitiformis
GCTCACGCTGACGGTCATGCCGTGCTTATGGGTCAACCGCCTCTCCACACTTCCCACCAGTCCGACGATGGCGGAACACTTACGCAGATCGCGCAGCAAGCGGCGGCCATGCGCACCGAGACCGGCCGATTGTTACCCGCCGCTGCCGCCATTGCTGCTCCCTACGTCCAAGCCGCCGCCTCACCCGCCGGCGAGGAACGCATCAGTCTCGGTGAAGCGTCTCAGGATCCTTCGCACGATCAGGTGCCATATACCCAAATGGCTCAACAAGTCGTTTATCGCCCAGGGCAAGTTATCGCTAGCCGCCACCACGACGGCTCCGACCAACCAGGCCGCGGCATCGAGTGTGTGCACCGACACCGGCCAAGTGTTACCCGCCGCCGCCACCATTGGCGCTCCCTACGTCCAGGCCGCCGCCTCACCCGCCTGCGAGCGAGCTCACGCTGACGATGATGCCGTGCTTATGGGTCAACCGCCTCTCCGCACTTCCCATCAGTCCGACGATGGCGGAACACTTACGCAGATCGCGCAGCACGCGGCGGCCACATAAAATAAATTTGAACCAATGTGTACCTTGGTCTTTGACATATGCCGTTAGGCCCGGCAACATTTTCGTTACTTCGTCGTATACATATAGTTATCGGATTTTTGGTGTTTTAGAGCTACCATCAGTTGACACGTTGGATGTTATAATAGTGCTATCGGTTGAGGTGGCAAGTAATAACCGAATATTCGGAAATGATAACAAAATAAAATGCTGAGGTAGCAAGTGATAACAGAATAACGTGTTGAGGTGACAAGTGATACCAGGATACAATTGGAATGTTCTGATTCTCTAACTAGGCTTTTAGGCTGGTGGGAGCAGACAATAATGCATAACACTATATTCAGCCAATTCTTCTACAACAGATTCCCGCACAGAACATATCAGAACATATTCCTGTGAAACCGAAACTCGGGATACGCACAGCAATTCTGCGCAGAACACACATGCACACAATCGGAACTACCACGCAGTACCACGCAGAACTGAACTAAGAAATCCTCGCAGAGTGAGCGACATAAATGTGCAACTGACTTCCATGGTCCATGGCCCACACAAATGCACACTGCACGCCAAGGAATGAATATACTAGTGCACATAATTCAAGGGGAGCAGGCAAAGTGTGCATGAACGCATACGCGGACGGCGTGAGTAATAACCTGGTGCACGCAATGTCCAAAATGCTGAAGAACTCAACAGTAAGGAAGCAACCACACCCGAGCGTGAAGTAAATGGGCTTCCGTAGCTCACATATGTAAACAACATCTGAACTGGGTGTTCAAAGCCTCTAGTTCTAGTTCTAGCCTCCGTTCGCTTTTTAGTTTCGATTTGCTATGTATGAAGAAAGCGAACGGAGATGCTCATTCAGCAGCAGCAGCAGCAGCAGCGACCCCAGCGCCAACGCCATCACCAGCGCAAGCGTCGTCATCGGGGAGCGCGAGCGCTAGCGCCATCGCATAATGGGCAATCTTGCAGTCGACTGAATGAACTAATAACGCAGATGGACGATGATGTAAAACAGAAGTATGGCATATGACGGAACGAAAGAGGAATGCCACACAAAAGCGCCAACAGTATTGGGATGATGAAACTCGCCGAACCAAGAAACTCGTAGAGATGAGAATCCGCGACGTTAAGGTGGCTAGGCGTCCGGAAAGCCCCGTCGGGATATGTTTGATATAGCGAGTGAAACCAGCAAAATGCTTCAATAACAATAAACTTGCTCTTCAATTGTCGATATTGGAGGATGCCAAAATCGACGAGCACGTAAAAGTGGTGCATATACGTCATCAAGCATGGAATTAGCGTTTGCCAGATTCAGACGATTTGCACAAAGACACCGAGTTCAAAGATTCTAATTATTTGATCTGATTATATGTTCGATACGGACTACCCTGAGGTCGTAAAGTATATTCAGAAAGACTGGTGCGAGCAGCCTGGGATGCCCTCAGCCTAGTGCAGCCGGTACAGGGAACCCATGCCGGCGGGTCCCCAGCAGTTTACTGCGGAGAGACGATGGAGGACGGGGTGTTGAAAGTGCGCGAGACGATAGACACGAGGGTGGTCAACAGGAGCTTCTTCCGGGAGGCCAGAGACGCCATGATACGTGATCATCCGTGCATCTGGAAGAGCTCTTCTGGGATGGTTGATACAAGTGATATGCTGAGTGTATTTACCTTATCGGCTGTGATTTCACGTGCGGTATATCATGAAATATATCGCAGGCGGCGCGACCTCACAGCACTCTGTTTTTCACCTTTAACGTGAACATTATAAACAGTATACACATATTAATCAAATTAACGCAAACACGCCTTCCAAAAATCGCAACAGTCGCGAGCGTCAAAAACTAAGCGTGATGATCTAACAGTTACTATTTCGGAACTGGGGTTTCCCGATTTTTCATCCGTCCATTTCATTCCCGATTCTGTTCGTCTCGATTTCAGGATGTGATTTCTTGGGCACCGCGTTCAAATCAAATTCTAAAGGGGCAGATAATTATAAATTCGGTCAAGTCCGCCTGAGCCATTTGTGGGTTACTCAGGGTAAACAATACCATTAAAATCATTTGCATACGCACACACTACCATTACAGTAAACCATTTGCCTACGCGCATACTACGATATTCGCATTTGCCTACGCGCATACTAAAATACCTCATATTGGGTTTGCATATATTGCCCATATCATATCACACTAAAAACACCATCACGTCACATACAAATGTACTGACATGGCACCGTAAATAAGAGGCATCCAGGATATCACCCAGACCGTGACAAAACACGATGCTTATCCCGGCGCGAAGGGGCCTGCGAGACTTGTGGAATGCGGCACATCATCGTGTGACTAATATATGATGCATGTGTGAAATGTATCCCTACATCGAAGTGCGCACCGTGCAGAAACGCAATCGTCAGCCCACGTCGCACACCGTAGTATACTATATGCAGAGATGCGCGTACCGCAACCTTGCCTGCATAGCGACTATCTAGGCTATACAACAATCCTTCAACGGTATGTAATGATGACAATAATCGTACGATCAGACCCTGACTGTATTGCATATATACACTATAGTGATTTTCGAGTTTTGGCAACTGACCTTTAAGATATTCGCATCATCTACGCTGTCTGGTTTCTGCTCACCTTCTCGTCTGGGTCTATTTCAACAGTCCGCGATTGGCTTAGCGGCTGTCGAAGATCCCGCATGATACCAATCTTCTGAAAGATTTCTCGAAGGGAGCATATTCGATACTCCTTACCAGCGCCGACCGCAATCCACGGAATGGGTTCCCCCGCTTCCATCCACTTTGGATATTGATTGGCTAAGTGGCTTCGCATCATCCCGTTGAATCCGATCCGCAAATCCGATTCATATACCACCGCGACTGGCAAACCCCTAGACAAGCATGCCTGAAAGTGTGCAAACAGTATATCCCTTGCCACTCCCTCTTCCGTCAGATAATATACACTGTGCGTGCAGCCATACGTGGCATGGCCATCTGGCGCCAACACAACCCTGCCTATGAGGTCTGAATCTTCCGCTTCCATGTCTTTCTGGAGATACCGCGCGTTGATGTCATTTGCAGGGTGATATGCCAACGCAACCTGCGCATTGGCCGTCATGGGGATGATCATTTGCGGCGCGTCTCGCATGTTAACGAAGCTCTCGTAGCCGCACGCCTTGAGCACCTGGAGCGCAGTCACACGCGCAAACGAGCCCTGCAAATAGGCCGGAATGGAGTTAACGCTGAACACGGTCTGGAGAGCGTCGTGCCACAGTTGTGCGACTCCATGCTCGTTCTGTGGGAGCTCTGCACAGATGCTGCACTGCGCGGTGTGTTCAGGGGTGGCCAGAGCACTCCTGAACTCCGTAATGTAATCGCCGAAGTTGGGATGCCCACCATTCGCAGCATCCATTTCGTGCACGAGGATGATCTTCTTCCCTCTCCGCAGCGCCTCCATCAGCTCCACATGCGTAACGAACCACCGTTTGAACACCCCAGCGCTCAGAAAAAGAAGGAAGATTTCACTTGCCCGAACTCCATTGCGCATTGCCTCCTCTGTGATGTCATCCGCATCGATGTCGAGCCAGATTTTGTTTTGCAATGCCGGCGCTGCCTCCTGCATGTACTTCGAGAGCAGGCGCACGCTTCGTCCGCCACCTTCCTGGAAATGGCTGAGGAACATCCCTGGCTGCACGGAGATAAAGCGCTTGCCTGATGGTACCCCAACCAGATGATACACACCCCAATCACATCACGTCTTGGCGGCGGCATCATATGTGTGCTGAGTGCCCGTCAGCCTGCGCTATTCCACCGCAGTGCTTGATGGCATCGCGCCGCCTCTCAGGATGAAAGTGACAGTGGCGGACACTGCCCCCACCCAATTACCTCAGATGAAATAATTGGGAATGAGCCCAAAGCGGAAGACAGTGCGATAGTCCAGAGGCGCTACCCCCTCTCGAACCTCATGTACGGATCTAGCGTTGGAGGTGGGATAAAATGGGGGGCGCGCTGGCAGGAGAGAAGGGGCACCAGCTTTCACATCGGAAATACCTAAGCAGCTCCGAGCTGCTGGACACCACATTAATAGTTGCACCCTAAACGCTCAACCTAAGCGACTTTAAAACTCTTGGTCACCTTCTTTTTGTGACGGTCTCTTCGTGGAACCTAGATCACGAGATGGGCTTTACCAAAGAATCAAGAGCTAGAAGCGCGCTGCTTCCGGGTCGCAAAACTGCAGAGTGCAGCCCTGAATCGAAATTCCAAAAAATAGCTTTCTTCCTCCCAGCCCTCCTGGTGCAAGTACACGCGAGGTCTCGGACACAACGGTTCATACACCTCGTGTGTTTCTTCACTCTCGAAGAACTCCGGTGGACTTCCCCGAGTGCGAGATTAGCGTGCAGCCGGAGGTCCCGGGTCTCTATTCTCGACAGCAGAATGTTCCGCATCGTACGCGCTTTGCAGCCGCCCTGCCCCTTGGACGAGGGCTGGTTACCGGTGTGGACAATGTCGGTGAAGAAGCTGTGCTGCAAAACCTCCGCGAAATCCACCGGACGTGAATGCGGGTTCCTCTGGAGGCACCAGCAGATCAGATCCTCGCACGCCTCCGCCCTCTCCTTCACCTCGTACTGAATCGCCGTCCCCACCGCGCTCAGCCTCTGCCGCGCGCTGTCGTCTCTCCACGCATGCAGCAAGTGCAGGTCCTCTTGTGTCCTGGCAAGGCGACGGGCAATGAGTCATTGTGAGCCAGCATGTGCGACACGTGAAGCCAAGGAAGCCGCTGAGGATAGCACAAGCTGAGGGAATGCAATTCGTTCGCATTGCAGAGATTAAGAGAATGTAAGGATAGCGCAAGTTGAGGGAATGCAATTCGCTCGCATTGCAGAGATTAAGAGAATGTGAGGATAGCGCAAGCTGAGGGAATGCAACTCGCTCGCAATGCAGAGATTAAGAGAATGTGAGGATAGCGCAAAAGCTGAGGGAATGCAACGATGCGTGGAGAGAAGCCAAGAATGACGTGCAAGGAGGCAATTGGAACGGATGCCATACATGTTGTCGTTGACATCCGCGTGGAACAGGGAGCGCCCAGTGTACAGGAAGAAAAGCACCGCCCCGAAACTCCATAGGTCGAACGCTGGGCTTGCATGGACCACTTCTCGGTCGACGAGCCCGCGCCCCTCTGTGAAGCTGCCCCCCTGCTGATTCACGACACCCTGGAGCCTCACCTCCTCGCTTCTCGGGCTCCTCGGCGAGGAGATCCCGAGAAACGCCTCGCCACGCCCCACCACGTAGGTCATTTCGGGTGGGCAGTAGGCGGAGCTGGTTTTCACCCCGACCGGCGCTCCGAAGACCGTAGCGGCGTCGCAGTCGATGAGCATCCACCTGGCGTCCCCGGCGGTCCGTTTCTCGTACCGCACAGCATTCAGCGGCTTGAAGTCGCCGTGAATTACACCATGGTCGTGCATGTGGGCGAGCGCTGCGCCCAGCTGGCGCATTGCGCTCTGGATCTCGGATAAGCTAAGACTCTCCTGTGGGGAGCACCGTCCCCTCAGCTTCTGAGCCACACACATCATCACGGCAGGAGCCCCTCTTGAGCGTTTCACGCACAGCGTTGGTGGTACGCATTCTGATTAAATTGGACGCCAGAAATAGAATTGTAGTGGTTTCAACGAACAAACAGAGCAGATGCCGCTTAATGACACAGTATGGGCGGCTCGAAATGTCACAGGAGAGAGATGACACCGGCAGCGGTACTTGAGGATCCGCAGATTGAGGATCCGCAGCAGCGATTGGTGAAAACCCAAATAAACTTCACGCCAGGAATTGCTACCCTGCGCTGCTTGAGCACACTGTAAAAGAAAAGAAACTTAAAATCGGATCGAGGGCAAAGACTGAGGGTTCGCAATCAGCGAGCGGAACACCTCCTGAGGGCGGCGAGGGCGAGAACATGCCGGACGCGTAAACATTCCTAACTGCAGGTCGTGGCCGCAGTGCAGCCGCTGTTACAGTAAATAAGCAGGAAGAAACGGCGGTCCGCGGGGAGGCTGTGGCAGCGGAGGGCGCTGCTGGGAAGCCGGGCTTCTAAATGATGACGAGCTTCTAAAAAACGAACCCGTGGAGCACTTTGCGGATGTGAACCCGTTTCCAGACCACCTGATAAATAGGCAGAGATGCACCAGTGTGCGCAGGGAGATCTGTAGGATGTCTTTGGTAAGCTGGCCCACAGCGTGGAGGGGGCGTTTCGCGACCTCTGCAACCGTCACACCAGATTGCAGCTGCCAGTGGAGCGGGAGGCCGACCCTATCCGATGCGCCGCAGCGGTATCCTCTGCCACAGTTGGAGCTCATGGAAAAGCCGATCCACAGCACAGCAGCGGACACGTGGCGAGAGAAAACGTCAGCGTCTTTGATCTGTGCTTCAGAGAGAGAGAGAGAGAGTTCAGAGACTCGAAGACGAAGCAGGACAATGCTGCGAAGCGCTGGGCACGGCAGGTAACTCCTCAAAAAGAAGGGCCGCGCGGGGAAGCGAGACAGGAAGGGCGCTGGTGGGAGAGGCGCCGGACCCTCTCGGGCCTAGCCCACTTCCGCTACCCCTAGGTTAGGATCTGTCAAAGAGGCGGGTGGTTGTGGCCGCCCCACTGTAGGAGCGGCCGGGGATCAAGCCTGGGTGCATGGACACGCTTGCGGGCGCCCGTGGACAGGTTTTGACACGTGTGCGAAGAAGCACGGATGCGGTGCATCAAGGGTCCACGTGTCCCTTTCTTTATGGGGTTCATGGGATTGATGATGCGACAAGAGCCCCAGCCTGAGTTCCTACCACACGAGGAAGAGCGTAGGCTGTGAGTGGGCGTGTGGAGTCCAGCCACACGACTGACCCACGCGACCCACGTGGTATTCGTGGTGCCCAAGCCGTGGGACGAGCAAATGGCGTCTGCTCGTGCAATCTCAGCGGCTGAGCGAGCACTGCGAGAAGACGAAGTGAATGATCGAGAGCACTCAAGACTCTGTGGCATGTGGCGAGGAACACCGACCACATGGCCTTGTTCGACCTGCAGGAAAGGTTCCAGGGGATTGCCATCCGCAAGGCGTATCAAGAGTTCACGCATTTCGACCCGGGGGGGGAAACTGCTGCCGTTGTTCCTGTACAGGACTGCTGTTTGGGTTTTAGGGTTTTCAGTGCAAACCTATGCGGGTACTGGCGGAGTGCATTCACTCGCCGAGGGCCCCCCGATACAGGGAGGCCCGCTGCGGAAGCTGAGGCAGGGAAGCGAGGGGGACCGATGGCGGCTGAGCGGGAACCAGAGGGAGGCTAGGGAAGTCCGTCCTCGTGATGGGCACCAGAGCGCTGCCTTACGTAGACGACTTGCACTGCTAACCAGGAGGGCAGAAGCTCAGCCGGTGTGGAAGATGGTCATCAAGATCCTGAACTGCTCAGAGAAAGCAGGTTTTGGGAGAGCTGCTTGCACCTGGCAGGGTCCCTCGCAGATGATTGGCTTAATCGGACCCTTGGGTCACATGCATGCATGCCCGTGGAAGAGGGGCATTACTGGAGGAACAGCACTTCGAAGGGTGCAGCGGCGTGTGCCAGGGCAGTCGGGGCACCCCGACGGGTTCCCTTGATTGGTGGTTGGTACAGCTCTCATCGGCTGTGCAGAGGCATACCGACCCGACTGCGGGGTCGGATGAGCATATGCGGAGGTGCTTCGTCTAGCTAACCGGGGCGCACCAACAGGGGCGATGAGGCCCCCCGGGTACTCACTCGGGGCAGCACAGCACTCTTTTAGCAGTGAGCGGCATCATCTCTACAACATGGCAATTTGATGTTCGTGGTCAGAGAAACAAACGATGATCGGCGTTTGCGTTTGATAGCACACCAATGGCGCCCCTTCTAACCCCACACAAAATGCGCCTGTGCCTGTCACACGTTTGAGTGCACAACCATCCGCTGCAGAGAGATTCGGCATCGAGGCATCTTTCCTGGGGGCAAGCAGAGTCCGAAGGGATGAGACATTGCTTCTGCCAGAAAAGATGGGAGAAAAACGCCGCGCTCCCTGCAGCATGAGGCGCGCGTCATCCGCGTGAAACTCTCACCCGGAAGCTTGAGGCTGGGCGGCAGAAGAGACGGCCGAAGGAGCTTCTCACCTGCTGCACGCTGGTCAGGAGGTTGCGCTGGGCACAGGGCAGCACAAGCAGGTGCGAGTAGTGCAACAGGGAGCGCTTAGCCAGATCCAACTTGAAGCGCTTCGCGATCTCTTCATCCTCCGAGGTGGCGATGATAGGCATGATGTACTCTGGGCTGAGATTGAGCCT
Source organism: Cymbomonas tetramitiformis (assembly GCA_001247695.2). Lineage (NCBI taxonomy): Eukaryota > Viridiplantae > Chlorophyta > Pyramimonadophyceae > Pyramimonadales > Pyramimonadaceae > Cymbomonas > Cymbomonas tetramitiformis. The sequence goes on from LGRX02005140.1 coordinate 8,863, forward strand.
CGCATCACGCTCACGCTGCCACTGGTCGCGGTGTAGCATCAGCTTGAGCACTACCTTTTCCTCTGTCGTCGAGTCCGTCGCATTCAGCACCTTACAGTCTAGCGCCTTATAAACCTGCTCGGATGACCGCCGTCCGCTGTCAGTCATGCCGCTCAAGGGCGCGTGATTGGTATACGCGCTGAAAGGAGCTGGAACAATACGATGGACGGAAGGGCGAGTGGGTCACGGACAATACGATGGACGGAAGGGAAGTGGGTCATGGACAATACGATGGACGGAAGGGCGAGTGGGTCACGAACAATACGATGGACCGAAGGCGAGTGGGTCACAGACAATACGATGGACTGAAGGGCGAGTGGTCACGGACAATACGATGGACTGAAGGGCGAGTGGGTCACGGACAATACGATGGACGGAAGGGCGGTAAGTATGCACCCAGTGCCCTTGGGCGTCATGCGATGACCGCACTCACCGTGAGAAAGCGCACACACATTGGTGTCATGCGATGAGAACAAATGACAATCTAAAATATTCGATCCTCTCCAGCAACACGAATCACCTCTCCTATAAGATTTCATACTCTCTGATGGCATCGCGCCAACATGCTCCCGCTGTGCCATGGCAGCGCGTCTTCCGGGATCAACAGGGTGGGTGGTCAAACAGCCTGAGCCGACCGGCCCCCAGAGCACAGCTCAAAATGCAGAACCGAATCCCCCAATAGCGTCACGGATCCCGTCCTTGAATGCCCTGCCCGGGCGTGCAAACATCGCACGGGCATTGCGCACCTTGCAGGTGTGTGACTGGTGCTCATGGGTGCGCTCCGTGTCATAGCGCCCAAACAGCAGTGCGGCGTCATCCAGAACCTGCTTCATGCGGAGCGGGGCCATCACGTAGGCGGCCCTCTTCTGACTGTCCTCGGCCAACCGGAGCTCGGGCATGGCGGACGCCAGCGTGTGCACGATACCCGCGTGCTTGTGGTTTTGGACCAGGCTGTTCCACAGAGTCGTCGACCCGATGCCCTCGCGCCGTACGTGATGGCTGAAAATGGTTTGCTTCATCACCCGCCCATCCTCGCTCGATGATTGTTGCAGCAGATACCGGAATGTGTCCCACCTCTCCGCCACATACGCCACCTCAATAGCAAGTTTGCCCTCCTGTGATACAGTCACCTCAGCCCCATCAGCGTCAAGACTCTCTTAATTGCAACCACAACACCTGCTGTGCTAATGCCAACCAATCGCTGCGCACGAGCTCTCAGATCATGCGGTGTTTGGATCAACGAGTGTAGCGCAGCGCAAAGACATCGACGGCGCTTGATGTCCTTGCGTGGTTGGGGAAGTCGGTTCTAGTGCGGCCTTGGCTCTATGAGCTGTGGACATCCACCATTTCACTCACAACAAGGCTGTCCACCACTTTATCTACAGCACACCTATCTACCTCTGCATATACCGCACAGCCATCCATCACTTTATACACAGCATGACCCTCCGCCTTCCATGGGACCCCCAAGAATGACGCTACCCATCGTCCGGCCGTCTATACTGAATATAACCATCACCTGACCCTCTGAAATAACTTCACAGATGGTCATCCCCTGCGGTTGCCCGGGTGTTCTCAGATGCAGATGCTGTGGCCTACCTCATTTTTAATGCTGGCATCAGCACCTGCCCCGGTCAGAGCCTCGGCCCACGTGACGTGGCGGCTGCTGTCACTCTTTGCGCCGGTTGGAGCCTCTGGATGCAGTGCATGCGAATCCTCCGGTCGAAGTGAAGTCTCTCCACGTGGTTGCGCACTATTGCCAGAGCTCTCGACAGATATGAACTGCCGTGGCCTGAGAGCCGCACGATGCAAGGCTGTGGCCCCATCCTGGACACACCTACCGCTACAGTGTCAATCCACCAGAGATGGCGGCGGCACCAGCTGCACCAGTTGCAGTGGCACCGCTGTTCAGACAACCGCGCAGGCACACAACCTGCGGGGGGAAGGCGAAGCAACCTTGTTCAGCCCGGACGAAATCCAAGGGTCCATTTAAATCCTTCAGTGCGATGACCGCACCAGGTCATGCTGATTGCGCCAGGTCATCACGATTGCAACTACGTGGAATCTCTGGTTTCTGCTCATCATGCATGCCTGTGGCTTCTGAGAGACTGGGGAATAACACGTGGCGCTACGAGCCTGTGACAGCGTATCCAACGCCCTCGACGGAACCGTTACAGGGCTCAGCACGTTTATGTTGCATGCCCACTTCTCGCCATGCGATGGGCTCTGTTTCCTTCGCCCGAGCGTGGGAGCTTTGGACCTTGCAGGGAAGAGATCTCCGCCCTCGTAAGTTGTGGCACATACGCAGATTAGAGGAGACCAAAGAAGCAGCCGGACGTTTCGAGGAGCCGCGGTTTGTGTACCATAGAGTAAGCCAACTCTACACCTCGCCACCGCCATCACCTCCATCGGGAGGACCGGTGTTTCCAAAGAGGATAGGCGATCAAGCGACTTAGAGTCAGGGTGGCCAGAGTGTGTTTTCAACAAGCTACGTGAGGATGTGTTCGGAAGGAAGAATCCATTCATGCACCTTCGTTCTGTGCTTTCTGTGCTCCTCCTGCAGGGGTGGGTACTCGGAGGAGTGCTCACCGCGCTCGCCACGTTTGGATCTGCGCCGTGTCGGAGCAGTAGCAGTGCAGCCTCCTTCCTTGCGTGCTCCACTGCAAGATGAAGCGGCGTTCTTCCCTCCTGCGTCATCGTGAAATGTGTCACGCCAACCACCGAATTCGTCCACGCGATCGCTGTGGGGATCTCATTTGTCTCTTGCAGGTCACTAGAACATCCGGACAAAGCTCTCAAGGGACGCCCTTCCGCCTGTTGCCAGGCTCGCCTGGTGCGTTCACAGCCGATCAAATCAGCGCCCAGCTGCCAGACTGAAACCAAGACAGACAACATCGGCGCCGAGCTGTCAGACTGACACCACGCCCCCTGAGGAATGGGCCAACGCATGGCACAACCGAGCCGCAAAGGTCGACACCGCATTGCTGGATCGAGAGCTGCGGCTTCTCCGCGAGCTGCGAAGGGGCCAAACTGGAATTATACACGGCAACATGGCAACCGTGTCAGAGAGACATCTTGGTATCTTCAGTCACGCAGGTGACACTGACGGTTACACAGCATGACGCGCGAACCTTGTCCCGTACATCCAGCTGGGCCCCGGAATCTACCAAGACACGTATCACCTCCAGTTTGCCTTTGGCTGTCGCACAGTGCAGAGGTGTCAACCCACCCTGCAAGACAGTATGGACCTCAGTGGTGAGACACTTGTCGACGGTCTGAATAGGATGGTGTGAAGGACGCGCGCAGTGAAGATGTTATTCAACATGCAACCAGCGTTTAGGGAGTTACTGATGCCAAGGAGCAAAATCTTGCGCTTAGAGTTCGTATCAGACGCCGGACTGACACCACGAGTTTCAAGGGATGGGCTGGGAGCTTGTCCGTTGCGGCACTGAGGCGTTACAATCTGCGCATATGTATATCCCACGAAGACACTGGATGCAGGTGGACAGGGAAAAGAGCAGCACCTGCGATGTTCGAGCATCGACCTCACTGCCGCTCTCTATAAGGGCGGTCGCCACCTCCGAGCTCCCTGCCAGGTGCAAGGCGGTGTATGCCTCCTGCGCACGGGGGACTCAGCCAGAGCATCCAACCGTGCAATCTGTGACACGACTTCAAATTTCACTCCCACCACACGAGGTACATACCTCATATTCCTGCGTCGTCTCGTCCAATTGTTGCGGGTCGTCGTTGGCGCCTCCATCTGCAAAGAACAGCATGCAGCGGTCCTCGAGGAGCTCCCAGCATGTCCAGATTGCGTCGTCTTTCGCGTCGTAACACGCGAATGTGTCGTGATAGGAGCGGAGATACCAAAACCCTGGCCTCCGGTCCCCGCACTGCTCCAGATACCACATCTCCCATTCCTCTGGCTCCTCGTGTGCCTCTTTCTCGATCCAGTAGATGTGCTTGCAGTCCTCGTCCGCGCAGAGGTACCGTCTCGTCGGGCCGCATATCGCATGCTGGCTCTGCTTCTGAATGTACACGAAAGGTTGCCCGTCGTCGTCCATCTCACTTGTCACCATGACCTTCATCGGTGGGGCATCCGTGCCGAGGTGCAGCTCCAGCGGCAGAGGAGTGCGCGTGGCGCGCTCCAACTGCACGGAGAGCGGCTGCCCCGATCCCGGCGTGACGCTTTCTCGAGAGGACCGCCGGTCCGCCTCCGTCAGTGTCCGCAGGGTGTGCACATTGTCGGGTGCATCTCGAGCAGAGAGCTGCTCCTGCACAAGCCTCGCATTGCCCGCCTTTGCCGCAGCATGCAGTGTGATCCCGGCTTGGAGCTGAGCGGCCCAGTCGAGAGAGACCCTCGCGAGCAGAGATCCACCTGTCTCGCCCGACCGGTCGGGAAGACTCAGGTCCGCGCCGGCTGAGACGAGCACCGCCGCAGGGCGCTTAGCGCGCCTGGCCAAAGCGTAATGCAGCGGCGTGGGGAACTCCAGGGAGGCTGTGAGGGCGGCGCTGCAGTCACGCGGGTGAAGCGCTGCTCCCGCCTTGAGTAAGATCCCTGCGAGCTCTGCATTCTCCTCGTGATCGTGTTTCGCCGCAAAGTGAAGAGCCGTCAGATTGTGGTCGTCAGGCACATCCGGGTCCGCCCCTGCCTCCAGCAGCACCAAGACCACGGTTGACTTAAAGTGCTCGCACGCCTGAAGAAGGGCCGTTCTGCCAGCTGTCCATTCTCGTAGATCCAGCTCGGCGCCAGCCTGGCAGACGCAATCAGCACAACCCAAAAGATTATGCTTCGTGTGTAAGGCCTCCAATGTAAGATACTAAGTGTCATGCAAGCCTTCCGAGTAAGTTTCTTATCGCGCTAGGAATGGAGGGAGACTTTTCGGTTTGCATTGCACTTGTTCGGTTATCAAGAAGGAGAGTGCTGCGGCAATTTCATCTTGGCGACTGTCCATCTGATATTTAAATTTGCAGACCCCCCACAGCCCCATCCGTAGGGGAAGAAAACAACGCCTTACTGAGCCTGCGGCTCTCAAGCAATCCGAGTATCAACACACGGCAGCGGTCCTGCAAGTGTTGACCGCACCTTCACCAACACTGTTGCAAGCCTTGCATCCCCTGAGGTGGCCGTCTTATGAAGAGGGGTGCGGCCGTGGTTGTCCTGACAGTTGATTTCTGCGCCTGCGGCAAGCAGCAGTTTGGCGCCTTCCGTGTTGTTCGCGCAGTGCAGGGGCGTGACGCCGCTGTTGTCTTGGACATCCGGCATGGCGCCGGCCTTCAGGAGCAAGTCAAGCACCCCTTCCTGCTCGTAGCTTATCGCCATGTGGACGGGCGTCGCGCCATCCTGCGGTCAAGTATAGCGACCTTGTTAGAGAGGGTACAGCACTGTCCAAACGTCAACAAGTCGCTTGCATGGCGATTCCGCAGTCGCAAGCTCCAACATAGGTCAAGGAAACTCGCTTTCATGTCCGTTCTTCCTGTGCAAAGTACATGCGGGGTGCAACTCGTTTGAATTTCTTCTTAAAAGCGCAGGAAGCAGTGGAAAATATCCAATAATGGGATGAATACATCGGGACTGAATATATGATCGCATGGGACCTGTGTGACCTGCGATGAAAATAGCAAGATGCATTTCCTGTATATGCAATTTTATCCCGCTTTAAGGTCACAGGCGGAAATACAGCTCTATCATACGGGCTGTTTCGATCCCTCACTGATTCGGTGACGTGCGGGGCTGTTCGTTTTCAGCATGCAATATGAACTCATGTTTGGCAACTCTTGCCCTGCCATTTCGGTGGACTGTACCGCGTTTCGCTGATTTACATCAGCTCCTTGTTGTATCAAGTGATGCGCCTCCTCCACGTTGCCATCCCGAGTCGCCTCGAGTAGGCTCCGCACATGTGCTTTGCCTTGCTCTCGTGAGGTCGTGCCAGTTGACATGCCGTTCAGTATCGCTCTCGTTTACTCGAAGTTGATGCTAGAGTCTCGCGGAATACAGATATGCACCTTCCAGCCAACATTTTGAGCGCCTGACAAGTTCAATCTCAAAGGCTATTCCACTCCGTTTCTTTAATAAATGACGCTCATCAAATTATGTCCAGAGTATTTTGAGCGCGTGTTGAACGCTGTTCTCTCTAAGCTAGCTAGCTAACACACACACACAACGCAACGCTTGAACGCTAGGAACTACCCAACAATTACAATAAAGAATATCTCGAACGGATCCTGAAAGCTGAATTCCCGATCCTTTTTTTCGTTTTGGTTTTCAGATCCAACTACGTCACACCCGACCGACAGGACATGACACCTCTATCGACTACTGAGGACTGACCGACGATGACGTGAGGACTGACGCTGACGTGAGGACCGGACCATCGATAAGACATACGATACGACAGTTCAGAGCCCGAGCCCTCCCGTCCGCTAGGGGTGCCCAACTAAATTTCAGCCGTCTAGATTCACATGTGAATTGAGCGGCAGGATGATACGATCAGAGTTCATGAGTTCAAAATCACCGAAGTGACGACAAATTTGAACAGATGCATACAGCCATACACGGAACGGGAACGCCACAACTGTGTCGTCGCACGAGCCGTACTTTACACTTGATATACAGTTTTCATACGAACCATGAGTGCGCATGCATGGGATGGCTATGGGGAATGGCTCGGTAATGATGGCGGCGACCATTTCCTTATCTATGATGTGAACGACGAGATCGCGGCAGTCGGACCTGGCATGCGTGTGCAGGTATCCGGGTTTTACACCCACGGTATCGAAGTCCCACCATATATTGCGGTTGTCGAGCGTGTGATGTACATGCCGGAAGTCGACGACCTTATGTTCATACTTGTGATTGCACAAGAGGAGGCGATCCGCGTCCAACTTCCTCTTGAATGCGGCGAGGCTGATGATAGTGTCAACGACCGCGGAGACGGCATACGGTACGCATGCGAGTCCTCGCGACTCTACCATCACATCGCGTTGATGTTAGAATGATGGCCAATTAGCTTTAGGGTGCTCGTTCCAAAGTAATACACTTACAATGCTTTATTGATTATAATATACTTAGACATGATGTCGCTGCATCGAATCCGCGCATATCATAGCACATGTCGACGCCCGATTTATATTGAAAACGTGTTGTAGATATTGCAGATATTCATTCGCACTATCGCCTTCCTTTGAAAGACTCCGAAGTCGCTGCAATATCATCAGCTTGATTGCGATGCTTGACCGGGAAGGCGACCGGTAATTTTGTCCTCATCACCGCGCGCATCATAATGCAATACATGTTGAATATAGCATTGATCAAGCGTTGCGACGAGTTAGATGGTTAGACGTGTGCATCAATGATGCATTATATGTCGGTGCATGCGGGATGTTTGGAACGCGTTATATTGATTGTACGCACAGTGTCACAACTGCAAAATGCTTCCGGATCACGTAATCATACGCAATGAATGCAACAGCCATTGTCATCACTGCACGATGTTGTCGCTTCATGGCATTATCGGCTGTTTCATTGGCCTCATCATCGTGAGCATCACACGATACATCACGTGACGATACGGAGCTCACTTGATCAATCGATACAACTCCTCATACATGTGTGTGCATACCGCTGCATTATATGCATTATAATGCATCATATGCATATAACGCATCTCATATGCATATAATGCATAGAATGCATATAATGCTGCTAATGCATCATATGCCGCGAATGCATATGCTGCATCATATACATGTAATGCATCGTATGCAACATATGCATCATATGCATCATATGCATCATATGCATCATATGCATATAATGCATTATATGCATAAGATGTATATGATGCATCATATGCATATAATGCAACACATGCATCATATTCATCATATGCATATGATGCATCTGATGAATATGATGAATAATATAATGCATCATATGCACGAGGCACACAAAAGCATAGCATATATGGCAATTGCATTAGCCAAATCGAAATGTTTTGCCAAAGCTGCAACACTGTAGCGTAGGGTTCGACGTGTGCATCAATAATGCATCATATGTCGGTGCATGCGGGATGTTTGGAACGCGTTACATTGAGTGTATGCACAGGCGCACAACTGCAAAATGCTTCCGGAGCACGTAATCATACGCAATAAATGCAATAGCCCTAGTAATCACTGCAGATGTTGTTGCTTGATGGCGATATATTGACTGTTTCATTGGCCTCATCATCGTGAGCATCTGAATACGCCACTTGCTGATATAGATATCGCTCGTATCAACACATGCATATTCATCATATGCCAAAGCTACAACACTATCCCATCGATTTATCCATTTCTAAATCTACCGCTATTCACTGCATCTCAAAGTGTGCCCATGAATATATAACCGCCTCTTTCAGTTTTATTCAAAATACCACCGACAAGCTGCTATGGCAACCAAGAGGTATACAACATTACCCTGGAGGACTAAATAGTGACAATGCCAAGAAACATGCATCAGCAAGTCAGGATGATCCGTGTGTGCGATCCACTTGTTTCAATCATTTAAAGCAAGTTCAATTACAAGCATTCACGACCCAAACAAATAATTTCATGCTACAGTGTTAGTATTCATGTTACAGAGGTGTATTAATGCCCAGGGTTTTTGCCAAACCCAACCCGAAACCGGGAATGCGACTATCTAAGCATATGCAAGTTTATTCCAGCTGAAACTTTGGAATACTACAAACTATCCATTTTAACTGTCGCCAAGTGGAATGCGTTCCAGCTCAGCAGTAGATCTTTTGAGGGATGGACTTGTTCGAAGACACCTGTCAAAAAACCCGCATCCACACCACGGTAGTAAGCAACGTTCTAGGGCCAGCCCGTCGAGAAAAATACACAACACACTTTATTCACTCTACTTCTTATCAGGCCACTATGAGGTCTCCGAAAAATAATCCAGATCAATGCTGATGCGATGCAGGCCAAGGTACAAAAGGGAAGCATAAAAGATTTTGGGACGCGATATGCGTATTATCATATGCACCTGAAACGGTCACCAGCACTTTTTCCCCACACCAAGCACTTCGAAAGTCTTCACGTTTTCCTGCGGCACTGGACAGCATCAATATTTTAGAGAACAAGTGGTCATGACTCCTAAGTGCTGATGAATCCGAAGTGCGATGACGCGCCACTGTTGGGGTGTCATGTGCCTGTACAGTACAAGTTTAAGTGAAGCGGAAATTAACTTCTTCGCGCGCCTCGAGAAAGAAGGGACCCACATTACGTCGTTGGTAAACCACGAGGACGTTGAAGTGCATGCCACTCTGGGTATTGTCTGCGCTGTCCGCAAAGCAAAGGTCAACTCACTCTGCAAGGCAATCACCACATTGCAATTTTTTTCTTCTAGCAATGAATTCAAATGCAGCAAGGACCAACGCGCTTGTGTGCGTAAGGCCCGCTTGTGTCTATCCTTTATATGCACTGGATACCCACTACCAGAGTGGCCGCATGCTGACCCACAAGCAACATCTAAAAGGTGGTGTCAGACCAACAATGAATTTTACAACCTTAACGACGATTATCTCCTAGCTGCAGCTGGATACAAAATCAAATTCAAGTTGGCAGTTGTACCACTGTGGTTAATATCACCGGATGCATGCCTAGCCGAGGACGCCGCCTCCGATGAGGAGTGGTTCGCAGCGCAAGCCCTCGCCGTGATGCCGCAATCTCCAGGTGCGCACTGTTGGGCTTAGGCGTGCGCACCCCATCCGTGGCCATCCCAATGCAATTGAGTGACCCATATACCTAGTTGCGGCTTTGTGTATGTGTGTGTATATTAGCCATATAGCCTTGATTAGTGTGCCACAAGCCGTTCGCCGCCAATGTAATGCATGTAGTATAGTGCAGTATTACATATGTAAGAGTGGCGTATCAAATATATACAAGATGTATATAAAGATGTATGTAAAGATGTATATATATGCAATACTTTATAAACTGTCAGCCTCCTGCAGGTTTCGTGCTAGGGCCAGTGAAATTGGAAGCCCGCCTTTAGACGATATGCCCATTTCACTGAGCTCTATGCCCAGCTCTTTGCTCCCGGGCAGCTGGAACCGCACCTGAAAACATTGAGCACCACGCGGCGGCCTGCAGTCTGCGCCACCGGGGTGTAGAGGATGGTGGGCATGTCGTTCAGCACTGTTCCCGCAATCAGCGCCAGCGCCACGGCCTGGCTCCCTGTGCCAGACCCACTCCCGCAATCAGCACCAGCGCAACGGCCTGGCTCCCTGTGCGAGACCCACTCCCGCAATCAGCGCCAGCGCCACGGCCTGGCTCCCTGTGCGAGAACCACTCCCGCAATCAGCGCCAGCGCCACGGCCTGGCTCCCTGTGCGTGTGAGTCAGCAATCACGTGGGCCGGCGTGTGAGAGGGCGCAAGCCGGCGAGTAAGTCAGCAATCGCGTGGGCCGGCGCGTGAGTGGGCGCAAGCCGGCGAGTGAGTCGGCAATCACGTGGGCCGGCGTGTGAGTGGGCGCAAGCCGGCGAGTAAGTCAGCAATCGCGTGGGCCGGCGTGTGAGTGGGCGCAAGCCGGCGAGTGAGTCAGCAATCGCGTGGACCGGCATGTGAGTGGGCGCAAGCCGGCGAGTGAGTGGGCGCAAGCCGGCGTGTGAGTCAGCAATCGCGTAGGCCGGCGTGTGAGTCAGCAATCGCGTGGGCCGGCGTGTGAGTGGGCGCAAGCCGGCGAGTAAGTCAGCAATCGCGTGGGCCGGCGTGTGAGAGGCGCAAGCCGGCGTGTGAAATCGCGTGGGCCGGCGTGTGAGCGGGCGCAAGCCGGCGAGTGAGTCGCAATCGCGTGGGCCGGCGCGTGAGTGGGCGCAAGCCGGCAGTGAGTCAGCAATCGCGTGGACCGGCGTGTGAGTGGGCGCAAGCCGGCGAGTGAGTCAGCAATCGCGTGGGCCGGCGTGTGAGAGGGCGCAAGCCGGCGAGTGAGTCAGCACCCGTGCAAAACGGCGTGTGCATGGGCATGTGCGAGTGAGTGGTTCAGAGCTCCAGCACGAACTGCGGAGCACACACTTGCTTTATGGCCGCGTACCGGCGGCGATGGCTGTCTCTGGATCGACGTCGTGATAGGCCGCCCAGAAGGCCCGAAGATCGCGTTGGGCGGGGGCTTTGCGCGCAGGGCCCGCGCGGAGGCTTCCGAGATCGAATTCATCCCTGTAACTGGGACGCTCCTTGCCAGCGTTCCTGATGGGACGCGAAGAGCCGAGCCTTCCCGCGGTCAGAAGAGCCACTTGGCAAGAGCGGTCGGTGGGCTGAACATACATGGAAGAGGGATGGTATGCAGACGTAGCGCCGAACATAAAACAAGCAATACTAGGGTGTATACGAGAGGGTGCCGTGATCTAGGGATACAGAACATGAGTAAAGGCGCTTGTCCGGGGATAGGCCTTACAGCACTCCTGCATTCTCCCTCTCGTTGGCAAAGGCGCGTCTGATGGGAAAACCCGTCGATCCCGCTCCGTCTATCTCCTCGGTCGCGAAAAGAGCTTCAGCTCAAATTGTTGTGAGGGAGGCTCACACGGGGTGAGGGAGGCACCGTGCAGATTGACGTGCCGGCTGTTGCGTCTCGGGCATCTGAGTTGGTGTCTTCGGGGTACACTTTTCTCTGCAATGGGGGCCCGACTGGACTGAGACATCGTTCCGCTCTCCAATCTGCGACGTATCGGTTCGACTTCCGACCAGTCGAGACATAAGCGAACATGCACAGCCGGCGCAACGCCCGAATAGCAATCGTCGCGGTACGGCCCTGCAGGAAGAAGGGCGAAGTGCAAACCTTTTGGCCGGTTTCAAATCTGCTGCGAGGCTTAGGAGGCCGAGCTCGAGCATCCGCCGCTTGTTCTCGGCGATCTGCTCCAAAACACGGCTATTAAATGTGAGGAAAAAAAGGCGATAGGCGTCTCTCACATCATAGCTGTTTACAGAGGCTTGTATTCCCAGTATTTAGTATGCGTGCTCCATAGCAGTCTTGAATACATACTTTCACGACGGTTCGCGTATACGAGTCACGAGTCGAACCACGCAGTTAACACGCACACCACAGCATTTCAAACGTATGCATAGATGCTAATATCTATGCTGATTCTTTAAAACCTGTTCTCTCTGCAGGGGATGTTGCCGTAGCCAAGATTTACGAGAGTCACACCGTGTTTACTCTTACACCGACCATCTTCAGGAACGAAGCTCATAAATTAAACAACAAACTCTAAGGAAAAGAGAACGGTATCGCACCTTCTTCGCGCGCTGAGCTTCAAAATCTGTGCCATTATCGCAAGTCTCCATGGTTACACCCTCAGCAGCTGGTGGGAATCCTACAACGCAGCAAAGACAAGCTGTACAGTCTGAAGCGCAGTTTCTGAAGAGTCACTACAACAGCGGCTTGTGATCACACCGAAATCTTGGGGGTAGCCAACGGCCGAGTGAAAACACAACAATCGTCCGAAGAGTCCGAGGGAAAAGGGAAGGACTCGTGCATGCGGTCAGTCCAATGGACAGGCGAGTTGCGACAGGCAAGTTGCGACAGGCGGGTACACTGTAGAGTTTTTTCGCTAGTGCGATATGGGCTTTGAGGCTAGGACAAGGATGCCGACCTCACACGTGCGTTCCTTCAGAGCTGCCCGTTCTGTCTGTGCACAAGTCACAACCCAGTATCTCTGTGAGGTATACTTGATGATGCAGGGGGCTAAACATATGTCGGCACCCAAAAATCCTGTTGATGGTCGGACAAACCTTCTTAAATTTTCAGGCGGAGGACCAGCTTGCACGAACGGCCACGGTCTCCTCGTAATTCTGTGTGTGGGCGTAAGGAGTTGGTGATCGTATATATGTCGAACTGATTAGATCGTTGCTGAGCGCCGCACTCACATAAGCGGCTGAGGTGTTGAATAGGGTCCTAATTTAACCTAGGAAAGGCGGACGGAGGCCAAAAGAAGGGATTACAGTTAACTACTTGGACTTGGACGGGACGCTATCTCCTCCGCCCGGAAGATGTGTTTTGGAGGATTTGGAGGCCTGCCTGCACTCATGGGAACAATCCCAAATTGCGTCGTCCGATTTCCGAATGCATCTGACGGCCAAATTTTAGTTGTGCAGGCCTACCGTCCGCTCGCCTGTTGTCACGTGTAGATATCGGGATAGATTTCAACCGTCGTCAAAAACTAGAACACTTGAATAAATTCTACCCACAGCAGGGTTTGCTTTTTTCTGCTTCCCCTAAGAAAATATGTTAGCTGAAGGCCATTCCCAGAAAATCAGGGTTAGCGGAGCGGAGACTTTGTGTACGTCCTTGACTGTTTTCACACCTGGTATGGCTTTGCTGGCTTGGACCAGTATTAAACCCTTTGCGATTATACTCGCGCTTTGCCCAACGGTGGCGAACTCGCCAGCCCGCGTACCTCAAATTCTTCGGAGCGCTTCGTGCAACCCCTTGATAATCGATATGCTTTGCTTTTCACTATTCCAGCGTCAGTATTCCACGCTTCGGAACAAAATTCTCTTCCGACTTATTCGTCTATATTTCGGAATCCTTTCGTTGCAAAAGGAAACCGGTATTCTTTGCCAATCTAAGGACTCGTTAGCGCCTGCACCCACTTTGGAGCTGTTGCTGACTGGTAGCGTTTGCGTGGGGTCCCACAGTTTGCTCATTGAACGACGAACGAACGTTGAAGCAAGCCTCGTTCCTCTCTCACTCCAGCATTGTTGACGGTGCTAGACCTTTAAAGTTGCGAGGCATTTCGAGAAAGTGGGTTTTTGCCCCAACATAGCAGGTGACACACATCAACTGTTTACTTCCAAAAATCCGTGAAAGATCATTTATTTGCTGACCCGAGATCACACCAGGAGGGAGTGTTTCGAGCTGTGAGTCCTCAGTCGTATACTTTTGCATACAGCTCCAAGCTACTTAGACAAGCGACCGACGCGCGCAGTCCTCGCACAGAAAGAAGTCAGCGACCATACCATATGCCTTAGTGCTAAGTTCATCAGACGGCACTCCGCAGGCTTCGGGCACGCCAACGCATCGTGAATGCTTCTAAATATAATTAGAAGCAGAGATGATATACATACATACAGATATATATATATATATTGGTAATATACTACCTGTATTCATATATATATATATATATATATATATATATATTGATCAAACTTCACTGCAAACTTGGGCGAATCGTACAATTCCTCGGTCTACGCTAACCTTTTCCTGCTGTCTTGCCGTCTTCTTATGCAGAGATGGCAGTATCCACTTCAGAAACGCCTACTATTACCACCAGCGCCGTGAGCGTCATCAGCAGTCCTCACGGACTGCTGCGAAGGAAGCAACGAAAGATCAACATCCGCGACCTTCAAGCAGCAGTGAAGTATGGCACTAAAGAAGCAGGCTTCCCATGTCCACGAACCGGGGAGAACCGCTGGAAGTACACGCACGCAGACGTGGTATACATCACAGACGCGTCTAGCCGGCATGAGATTACTTCATGGCCTGCGCCCGCAGCTGGCTTGGATATTCCGACTGTGCAGGTGCGGTTGTACTGGTGTCCGTGACTAAACATCGCGAGGATGAGGAAACGTTCTCATGTTGATGCCCAGAGGTGTACCTGCTGATACACGTACACATCTACATTGCACCTTCAATCTATTCGTGGATCTATTTCAAGATTAACCTGTAATATGCTGGTTGGATGTTCTGTCCACAATCTTATGGGTGGTGCTTAAAAGCACTTGCCATACTTCGTTTGTTAAATGATTTTTATTATTTTTCGAAATCCCGTTCTGTCTTGGAACTTTTCTATTCGAGGAATTATAAATAAGCGCCGGCGCCAGAGTGAGGCAAAGGGTGGACGTGAGAGGCAATGTGTATGCTCGGAGACGACGGAAGGGAGCGCGTTCCCGCTTTGTAGCCCTACTGCCAATCTAGCCGTTAAATGAAACTTCTATTTCAAGTACGTATGTGAAATTCCTGATGATACCTCCGGGATGCAGTCATGACTGTTGGCTGAGTCATTCGATAACGTAAATCTCAGGTGACAGAGGCAATAAAGAGGGAGCACGAGATGGCCGACCTCCGAGTCAGAACTAGTCACGCATCCTGGACTTCACACACAGTGGCAGTGGTAGACCAGAGTGGCTCCATGCGAAATACAGACCTTGCTGATGGAGCCACACGCTCGGATGCGGTGTGGATAACTCTGGCGCTCGACTTTGTTGCAAAGCGACTGGAAAGTGGCGAGGCGAGTGGTTCGGATGTGCTGTCCGTAATTCTGATGAACGATCATAGTAAGGTGCTGTTCCGTCAACGCCCCTTGGACTGGTTATTATACAATGATCTGGTCACTTACCTGCGAACGGCGACGCCAATGCACGCTGGCAATTATTTCCCAGCATTGAATGCAGCCGAGGAGCTGCTACGGAGCAACGAGCACGGCGGTTGTGCTCTGATGCTATTGTTCTTGTCCGACGGCAGACCTAGTGATATAATGCCGACACGTGCTGATCTTTGCGGATATACCACATCCAGGAAATACCAGCATCTGGTTCAGGAGCGCATCGGTGTGCTAGCCAGCCAGTTCGGCCGGCGACTCACTGTCGCAACGATAGGCTTTGGTTCCGCAGAAGAAAATTTCTCAGTGCTCAATACTATGGCGACGACCTCTGAGGACTACGGCAGCGTCGGCATCTTTCAGACGCCCGCCTTGACAGTGGAGTCCCTCGGTAAGGCAATGTCATCGCTCACAGAATCTGTCACTGAAACCAAGACGGAACTCACACATCTTGGCGACCCTTCCATTCAACGCACTGTGCGTAGTGTGGTTCGCGAGTCTCGTCGCGCAGTTGATGATCTGAGGCTCTCTAGCGAGTGGTACCACTACGAGGCAAGCGACTTGCAGCGGGTGGTACGAGGAAGCGGACACAAAAGAGCTCCATGGGAAGATGTGGAACTTGAGTCTTCATGCACCAACAGCGGCGTGGCGATGAAAAAGACAATATTTGGAGAGGGTGCCGAGCGGATGGTCCGGAAATTCCGTTTGGTCACTGAGCAGGGCGAATTCCACGGGCCTCTGCTGGTGGCCAAAGAGAGCCGGTTCGTTGAAGATTCGGCAAAAGGCATTCTCGAATTCCATCTTGTGTTCTGCGAAACCCAAGCCCATGCGAGTCGCCTGGCACAAGTTTTCAACCAAAAACTCTCTCTTATTCCAGGAGTGACCAACCGAACACCGCGAGTGAAGTTCTTGGACTGCAGGGTGTTTGTTGTGCAAGACCGAAATTACGGCAGGATTGGACTGTTGGTGGAAGATATGCTGGATCCAATGAAGTACATGAAATGGAACAACAACGCTGGCCACGTGGCTGGTCAAGCAGCTGTTTCTGCACACCAGGCAAGTGGGCCACTGCGTCCACCAATCTTTGAAATCCAAGGTATGCTTCGGAAGGCGTGGATGCCCACAGGATCCCAAAAGCCTGCTTACAGTGATTAATCAGTGATGCGTGTCCACGAACTTCACGTGGCAAAGTAAGGTCTCAGTTACCTGATGGGTCTGTGCTATGCGACTCTCGTGCTATCTGACGCTCGTGCGGTCACGCACTCCGTCACATGGGTTCGCAGTGTGTACACCAATCCTCTCAAGAAGCTGCTCGGAATCCTCGCTTTCACCTGCATAACGCATATCCGATCAAGCATCACGTTACTAAATACTCATTTTCTTAGGCTAGGTATTACACCCTCATATGGCTACCAGCCCATGCAAAATCTCACCAACTTCTTCCAAGATTCTATTGTTTCTAGGGCTCATGCTAAGTCGCATGAGTGCCCTGGTGCTCTGGCACGGCGATATGGGTTGATGCCACTTGCTTGCAGAGGAAGAAGTGGAGGAGGATGAAGAGGAGGAGGGTCTGCAGACCGGCATACGCGATGTGTCGATCAATATACAAGATGAAGATATCCCTCAAGCATTCACACACTTCACATACCGCTACACTGAACGGAAAATGATGGTATGCGACCTCCAAGGCGTATTGGATACAGCCTGCAGTCCGCCTTTATTTCAGCTTACTGATCCTGTGATCCATTACCGCTCTGATCATGGTCGCTCCCATGTGTATGGCCGCACTGATAAAGGTACATCGGGGATGCATGCATTCTTTAGAACGCACAAGTGCTCGGAGTTATGCAGGGCTCTCAATCGCCGGTGGATACACAGTAAGCACTAAAGTACTGCGCACGTCATGCTCAATATCCCAGATGCAATAATCGCACATGCCGATAGTAGATAGACTACACGGTGTGCCATGCACGCATAGTCGGTAGAACGATAAGCACAGCATAATCATAATTCAGCATGTAATCAATAATTGTGTCCGCCCGCTATTATACATTGTATGCAAAGTGCATGCAATGATAGCACAGCAGGTTACACATTTCCCTTCCTTTTAGACAAATTGGTCGTTAACGACTCGTAAATCGTATCTTCTTTTAGATACTCAGATGACATTTAAGGATGACGTTTAACGACTTGATATTCGTACAAATAGCCCCTTGTACAGAGCCATTGCAATATGTATAAGCGATGTACACTATGACAACAGACTTCTATAGCAACATGCTGTTCAGTGTAATGTCAGCTTATATTCATCTTCTTTCACTATGTGAGCATCAGCGGGCCTGTACCCCAGCCATGATTTGGTGGGGAAATCCGCCGTAGTTGCTAAAATTTCGGATTTTCTCTCATATCTTAAGCGTATGTGTGGGGATTTTTGTAGTGGTTGAATTTACCCCCCTCCTCCCGCCCCCCCCGGGGGATTTCAACTTCAGGTCTTTGGGGACCCCCTCCAAGACCTTACTTTGTTGCTCTGGGGGATTCCGACCCTCCCTATCCCCCCACTATGCGACACCACACATACTCCAGGCCCGGGCCATATACCACTCCACTCCCGATAATGCTAGACCCTTGACAATGCTTGAGACAGGTCTAAAGCGGTTCACCTCCATCATAGCTAGAAGGATTAAAGAAGCTCTTAGCACCAACACTATATATTTCCCCATCCAGGACGCATTCTTGCCAAACAAGAATAATGACGATTCTCTCCAAGTATTGAACGAAGTCATATCAGATGCAAACAAATATGACAAAGAATTGCATGTTGTCTTCCTTGACCTCAAACAAGCATTCGATAGAGCGGAGTTTTGGATGAGCGAGATGGCTCTGGAAAAGTTAGGCTTCCCGAGAGAGCTGGTAAACGTCATCTCTAACATAACGGTTGACACTTCACGACGTGTGCTCACTACCGATGGTCGGACGGATGAGTGGTCACTCGAATGTGGAGTGCCACAGGGCGAGGTCTGAGCCCGCTCCGATTTGTACCCATTATGGACATCCTGATATGGCTGGCGATGCGACCAAACGGCGAAAACCCCACCAAACAAACCTATGGATACTCACTCCAGAACACGAAAAGCACCGCCGATAATGCGGCCCACCTGATCAGACCCCACCTGCCGCCGGGCTCCATGCATTGAGGGCTGATTAGCACCTTTGCCAGATTCTTCTGTGATGATATTGTTTTAATTGGCAAAACGAAAGATGAAGTACAGGACATGCTAGGGGTGGTGACTGAATTCACGAACTTCATTGGAATCCCCATCAACGCCAAGAAATCGAAATACACATATCGTAAACCCATAAAGAGAACTAAACAAACGTATACTCGCTACACGTGAGGGTAACACGAAGCTCATGGCAGGAGGGGGGCTGTATAGCGGACCTGACACGTCCGGCCCGGAAATTGATGCTATATGGACACCCTCCCCCGACTCCCCCCCTTAGAGTACAGCCCTTCCACAGAAGCGAACAGGTATCTGGGGGTATGGTTTGCCCTAGACGGGAGCTGGCGGAAACAAAAAGAAATCTTGAGTGAAAACCTTCAAAGCAGTCTTAACAGAATCCAACACCAGAACATTACATTATGCCAGCTCAGGTATGTTCTGAATGCAGTGGTTGTCCCAAGAATGGCCTTCCCTCTCAGAGTCACTTATATATATGCCCACAATAACATTAATATATAGCCAGAACAATCGATAAGTCGATTGCCAATTTTGTGATTAAATACTTGCGCTGCCCTGAAGACACAAACCACCAAACCATATGGACCGAGATGAGCAAAGGGGGCTACGGCATAGACAGTGTACCGTGTCTACTTTATTGATTTTAAATGTAAATAATTATGGAGGGAAAAATCGTCTTTTGAAACGTAAATAGGCTTTAAAATTAAATAATTCCTCCCGGATAGGTTGCGAAAAAAAAATAAGGTAAATAATTAAATATTGTGCCATACACATCATTACAACAAATTTAAACAACAAAGTATTAAATATATAATTCCGATCTCGCCCCTCAGCGCGAAAACAAACAAAGTGACAAAATAACTGGAAACTGGTCACTCTCTTCACCTACACGGCAGGTATGGCTGGCGGCTCGGGACACGAGGGAGAGCTTTGTTTAATCTGCAATTTTCTTCCGACAGAATGCCGATGTGGCAAAACAACGCTCGGGGATATGGCCAAGAAGCGCAGGTCACTCGAGAGGCTTCAACAGGCCTCCCTCCTCAGCTTTGGTGTCAAGCGAGGGGTTCCGGCAGCATCAGTGAACTCAGACCCGACCGTTCTCCGACCCGTCTCGGCACGTCCTAAGCGCAGTGCAAGAGAAAGATTCCTAGGAATAGGAGAACGAGTTTTAAGACAAGTTCTCAAGAAGGGCGCTGGACGCCCGTTAAAACACACCGCGTTCGTGCATCGTTCAACCCCCCTGCAGAGATGCGACGTCGACCTAGGTGCGAGTCTGGTGGCTGAGCGCGACTACGAAACAGACCCTAGAAGGTGGGTTAATGACTTTTTGTATGAGGCTGACTTTGATGAATGGATGGGCGAGGATGCGGTTGGTTCTCAGCAAACGCCACGAACTCCGGCTGTTCCTCGCAGGAAGGATGGACTTTGAGGAAGATGAGATCGTGCATTTGTGGGACGTTGAGTCTCCCGCTGAGGAGAACGGAATCCCTCAAGACATGTTTGCTATTGTGATGGCAAATCTGAAGGGGATCATGGCTTCAGGCGGTGGTGGCAGTGGCACTGGTGGCAGTGGCAGTGGTAGTGGCGCTGGTGCCAGTGGCAGTGGAGCTGGTAGTAGTGGGCAGTGAAGGTGCATATTGACGTTGCATATTACAGTGAACACATAGCTTGGAAACGCGCAACGAACTTTCGTACTGCCGGTATCCATTCGTTACCGTATTGTATACTTGTACTTTTGAATAATTCTCTGGGTCAATTGCACCGATATAGCAAAAAAGAAAAAACAAGCAAAACAAAATAATTAAATATAGGTCATATAATAGTGTGAACAAACAAACAAAGTTCATAAATTAAATAATTTTCGTATAATTATCTGTATTCCTCCAGTTAAAACAAACAACTTTAAAATCAATTAAATAATTAAATCTGGGGGACCAACAAACTTAATTAAATAGTTTATTGCGGCTCATTTTCGGAATTAAAATCAATAAAGTAGACACGGTACTGGATGTAGCCGATGCGACAAGCGTAATGGAAACTCTTGCCTCACTAAGTACACAGGGAGATATGGAGTGCTGGTCGGCCCAGAATGCACTTGAGCAAACGATAACACCACTGGCCCCGCTTTTTGAGAAATACAGTAACACTTGGCATACGTTGATCCTGCTTAATATGCAAAACCACTGCAGAATGCATCAACACGTAGACCTGCCTTTGTCTCACTATACTTCCTACAACAACTCCCAGGCCAGATCGCTCAATTGGACCAAACGAACGAGTCACGTCCTAGCCAAACTCGGCTACTCAATTGACACAAGGCACCAAGAAGAACCTACCTTATGCGACACGCCACTCTTCTCTGTGCTACCCCGCCAGCTTTATCAACGTATGAGTGGATTCATCACCAAACACAACGTCCGTTACGCAGGCTCATTTGCCACCCCTTGTGGGGGTCTGATGAAAACATGGCAAACGACTGCATTAGAGCTCGGCATCAGATCTTCGGCCACCCCACAATGGTTCACTGAGCTAGAATCTGAGATGTTATCGCCAGCAGATAACGGCATCACTCTTCGCAGAATGACCGACCAATTCACTGACATTCCACAGCAGATCGAGGTAGGAGGAATGCGCTGGGGTATACGCGAGTCTGAAGACCCCACGCAAAGACTTCACAGAATTGTAAGCATTAACCATACCGCTAACACCATCACCCTGAGTGACTATTTGAGTTCACACGAGTTGGAGGCTCCAGTGCGCACGATGATCGAGGGATCAGCGATAGCACTGGACTATGACCCAGATGGGTTCATTAGTAATGGTTCGATACTTTTGAATGCTGACCAACACGTCACACACATTGATGATAACACTGTCACAGTGGGCACAGACCCGGTCCACACTGAGGAGCTGCTTAAATATGTCAGGACGAGAATTGATAAGATCTCAAAAGATAATATTAAACTTAGGTGTGCTGCAGAAGATAGTGATTACAGCTGCCCGAGTGGCTCGGAGGAAGATGAACCCTCCATCTCCAGCGTCCACCTTGACCCAACGTTTACGTCAGCTAGCGACGGGTCGCTATTTAGAGCATCGTCGGGCTTCTGCGCTGGGGCGGCGTTCATGATACACGACCAGATAGACAGGGGGTGGGGTGACGATGCAGAAAATGAACATTCCCAATAAACGCAAGATTCTCTCTCCCACAGCACTAGTGTCTTGTGATATCCAATGCCCCAGCTCGACATCAGCGGAAATTGCAGGACTAATTACGACTACTGTTATCCAACCGTGACAAGCTCACTAATCAGCCCCCCCGCGGTTTATGTGATTGATTCTACGGCAATAATTAAAGCAGCCTCCCGGAAATATGCGGACATGTCCCTGCGTGAAATGCTCAGAGAATCCAACAGTAGGGACTCAAAGGTGATCCGCTCAGCTCTTGAAAACCTAGATATCTACGATGATGAAAAGCAACCCAAGAAATTTGAACTCAAATGGATCCGGGGGCATAACAATGACCGGCTGCACGATAAAGTTGACAGAACTGCAAAGCGAGCCTCATTCCGATTCACAGGCCGCTTCCCAAGATTTGATGAGTAGGCGGATCGAGACTTTACTGTTTTCTTTTATGAAAACAGGATTGAAGGGGATACCAGGGCTGGCATTAGGAAGATCCAACGGCTAACTCGTCTTGCCTTGAAAAAACGTATGCCCCCTCGAGGTGAAGCTGCGAAACTCCTAGAGGACCACCAAGTGAAGCCAGTTGTAGACAGTAGCTCGAAAGCAAGCCCTAAACACTTTACGGCAATTCGTCACAGAGAGTTACTGGGATTCCAAAAGTCTAAGGCTAGAAGTCATCGATTCGGGAATGAAGTTTCTCCCTACTGCCCGCACTGTGAAACGGAAGTTATGTGCACATATGAGCATGTGCAACTTCAATGCCATGGACCAGGGAATGCTCTCTGTGAAGCCCGAGAGACACATGCTAATAAGGAACTTAAGACCATGATTCACAATGAGCTCAAATCAGCACCCAAACTTATTAACCCAGGGAAAGCATCCTACCCCATTATTTTCTCCCCTGACACGCATTTTCCTCTCTCTGAGATCCCTACGGAATTGGTGGAAGATCCACCCATATACGCCCTCCCGGAAGCTTTCATGTATACAGTAATCACTCGGTAATAAGAAAACCGGAGATTTGGGACCAGCCAGCAATATTCGCCAACTTGGATACCCCCCACCCCGCCGCGCCAGCGTCCTATGAAAATCGTAAGAATAGTGGGCCATTTTGTTTCAATCAGCCAGCAATTTTCTTAAAATTTCAGTGATAAACCCGTGAAAATGCGACACTTAAAAAGAATTCCGCCTGCGGCGCACCAATAAGAAATATGGCGCCAGCGCCCATATTTCATATCACCCCATATTTCATAGCTCAAAAAAGCCAGCCAGCAGTATTCACCAAATCGGGCCCCCCCCCCCAGCAAAGCTGGCTACTTTCTTATTGGCGGGTTTTCTTATTACTGAGTGATTACTGTAGGCCCTCCAAGACTCGAGGAGACACCATTGTAGTATCGACGGTGCCCGAAGGTAATGGAAGTGAGGGCACCACCACATACCCTGATCAACAGTACGTACGTAAGCAGGAGTTCTGGAAACTTATAACATGGCATGGCATCACTGATACAGGAACGAAGCTTATGCTCTCAGATTACTCGCAACGAGCCAAAGGCATCCATACTGCTCTTGAAGCATGTAAGCACGAGTCGGGGGACCCTAAAAACTGCTATGCCATTAGGAGAGACCTCTTGGACATCGACATTATCGATGAACGTGGGCTAGACATTGGGGGCACAACTTTAGGAGAAAAGCTGACTGGTTTTAAAAGTTAAGAGATTGGCAAAAATAAGAAATACGGAGGGTGGCTAGACCTCCAAGACATTTTCTTAAAATATAGTAAAATAAGGTAATTAAAGCTGCAAATTATGATAGAAGTAGGGGACCTTCCCTAAATTAGACCTTCCCTAACATCGCTAAGAAGTTGCCGCAATAACTGTGCACGTGTTCACGGCCGGGGACGGGCTGGTGCGCCTCACTGGTTGTGCGCTGTGGTGCCGTGGGGTTGTTGGTGGTGGGATGCTGGGGGCAGACGTAGCCGGGGATAAGGGGCGTAACTAGTTAAGCCAGTTAACTAGTTAGGTCCAGTTACTACCAGTTATTGTTACTAGCTAGTTAATCAATTTCATTTTTATTAACTAACTGACCCTAGCTAGTTAATTAATTCGCACTAACCATTTGTAGCTAGTCAATCAATTTTATTAATCGAATTAACCACTTAGTGGCAGTAACGAGCCGACCCCCCTCACAATTTATTAATTACCAGTTAATCACCCATGTCACCCATCGCGATCGGTCGGGAAATCGGAAAATCGAGTTTTTTTTTTGGTCCAGTCGAGTGACATCAACCTGATCGCGCGAGCCGAGATGAATGTCAAGAGCACGCAGTCGAGTGTCAAGCGTTTTCACGAAGCCAGTTGTTGTCTTCTCTATCTGGCATCTCTTGGAAACATAAGCGCCTTTATGCAGTAAGCACTTGTAGAGTTCATAATTTTTGCAGAACTGTCCGTTCGATATAGGTATATCGCGCTACAAGGCGTTAAATATTATGGGGCGTACAAAGAAGAAGCTGCCGGCAACAACTTCGAAAAGCGGTCCTCGAGGTGAGGGTGGAAATGTTTCGATTGTCGTGGACGGTAAGAAGGGGGGAACGCGTCGACCTCGGAAGCATCTGGCCCGATGTAGTTTGGATTTCCCTTTTTCGCCCCCCTCCCCCCGCCTCCTTCCCGGCCCCCCACCCCATTTACGACCACACTCACAGAAAAATAGGCCTCAATTCCACTCAATTGAGTGTGGGCGAGGGAGCAAGCGAGAATAAACTGAGTGCGGAGTGAGGTGATCTGGATGCGTCTGGTGATCGAGTGCGGAGTGGGGGTGTTACGAGTGCAGGCGGGGTGATCTGGGTGCCGAACTGAGGAGTGATCGAGAGTACCGGCGGGGTGATACGAGTGCAGGCGGGGGTGATCGAGTGCGGAGCGGGTGATCTGAGTGCGAACTGAGGATGATCTGAGTGCGAACTGAGCGACTCAGTTCATACTCAGCTTATACTCAGTTCATACTCAGCTTATACTCAGTTCATACTCAGCTTATACTCAGTTCATACTCAGCTTATTACACTGCATGAATTCGCGTATTCCCAATTCGCGAATTCCCACATTCGCGAATTCCTACAGAATGAATACATGTTTGTATATATGCATATATATATCTCACACATTTGGCGAAATAAATACTGACCGTTGAGAAACCGCTACTACTAACCGTTTGAGTCAACAATGTTTTTAGTTGGTATGTTCGGATAAATCTTTGACCAGTCAACGTTTTATCAACTGATGATATTAACGTTGCGCCCACGCAAGAACCGACCACAAAAGCTGATAATTCATACTGCATTATTTCCTAGCCGTGTTATTCTTGCACAGCAAACCAAATGAAGTTTCAGATGCAGTGATACATAATAACTATACAGCATGCATGCGAGCATGCAATGGATGGGTAGACAGCCACCTAGGCATAAGGAATCGCACAACGCAAGGGAACACAATTCAGACACACGTTGACAATATATATTTCTAATATTACACCTTTTAAAATATTACTCGAAATGGTTTTGTGTTTTCTATCCTAGTGCTATTCTTTTGTTTTTGGCCAACCCTAGTTGGCAGTATCACATTCATCAACCTGACAGCAACACTATCTATACGCATGCGACCTCAGCGACATGAGACCATCTCCAGCGGCATCAACGCAGTTGCATGCTCGTTCCAGCGACATCTGCAGTTGCGCAACCCCGACCTAGTTAGCACAAAATGATATGCAGAACAGAAACGGATTATGCGATAGAATGGAGGACAGGGACAACGCGCACACATATACCAATATTAACAAACTCACCTGCGTGTATTGAAGCAGTGATGACCTTGGTCGTTCCCACATGCGCGCTGCAGCCGAAATACATACGGCGTTGTTAGCACAAAATAAATACACATCACATCATATAAAACAAGAAACTCAAAATCTCAGCGGGGTGAGTTGGCTTTGAACCAACAACTCCTAGACCGGTGGTCTGGCGAGATGCAACACATATCACCCCTTTCCACTAGATATACAAAGAATAAGCAACATGCAGACGCACGCATGCGAGCCAGCACAGCTAATAATACCCTCGCAAATAACACTCAACCCTCGCAAACGAGCTACCCGTGCAACAGATAATGACAAAAATGAAAGGCTACAAAAAGCACTACAAGCAGGCCAGTGCTTCACACTGCTCTGCTGTGGTTGGCGGCCTGGGATAGATAACTTTTGTGACAGCCTCTCATGGTCTGGAAGATGGTATCTTCACTTCTATCTTGTGTCTGTCTACACGTGAACGGCTACTCGCTACAGGCCGCGGTTGGTGATGGTCGAATGATATTTCGATTCGATATTTAGATATCGTCTATCACTGGAGTGTCAGCCGTCAGATGAAAACAAATATACCGATCGAATAGAAATGGGTCGGCAGCTTGGCACAGGCTACTGGCACGAAGATCGATCCAGAATTCCAGAATTCATCGCCCGCGGCCTGTAGATGCAGTGTCATGGTGCTGTAGCTCTTCACGTGTAGATAGAAGATAGAAGCCACTCCGAGCCGCCGTCACAAAGACAACCGCTGACCAGCCCAAAGCAGTATGCTGCACTGGTCTGCTTGTATTTTTCGTTGCTGTTCATGTTGTGATTATATTTTGCACGAGTAGCTCGCAGTTTATTGTCGGTGAGGGTTTTCGTCGTGTGTACGAGTGTCTGTTTTGTTGCGCTTGCTCGCATGCATGCGTCCACATGTTGTTTATTGCATGCCTAGAAGGGGGTGATAGTGCGCATCTCTCCAGCCCAACGGGCTGTGAGTTGTTGGTTCGAAGCCAACTCACCCCGCTGAGTTTTTGAGTTTCCTGTGTTACTGTTGCATAATTCCTTATGCCTTTTATACTAACAACGCAGTATGTATTTCGGCTACAGCGCGCATGTGGGAGCGACCAAGAGCATCACTGCTTCCATACACGCAGGTGAGTTTGTTCATATTGTTATATGTGTTTGCGTTGTCGCTGCCTTCCATGATAAGGTCCGTTTCTGTTCTGCATATCATTTTGTGCTAACTAGGTCGGGGTTGCGCAACTGCAGATGTCGCTGGAACGAGCATGCAACTGCGTTGATGCCGCTGGAGATGGTCTCATGTCGCTGAGGTCGCATGCGTATAGATAGTGTTGCTGTCAGGTTGATGAATGTGATACTGCCAACTAGGGTTGGCCAAAAACAAAAGAATAGCACTAGGATAGAAAACACAAAACCATTTCGAGTAATATTTTAAAAGGTGTAATATTAGAAATATATATTGTCAACGTGTGTCTGAATTGTGTTCCCTTGCGTTGTGCGATTCCTTATGCCTAGGTGGCTGTCTACCCATCCATTGCATGCTCGCATGCATGCTGTATAGTTATTATGTATCACTGCATCTGAAACTTCATTTGGTTTGCTGTGCAAGAATAACACGGCTAGGAAATAATGCAGTATGAATTATCAGCTTTTGTGGTCGGTTCTTGCGTGGGCGCAACGTTAATATCATCAGTTGATAAAACGTTGACTGGTCAAAGATTTATCCGAACATACCAACTAAAAACATTGTTGACTCAAACGGTTAGTAGTAGCGGTTTCTCAACGGTCAGTATTTATTTCGCCAAATGTGTGAGATATATATATGCATATATACAAACATGTATTCATTCTGTAGGAATTCGCGAATGTGGGAATTCGCGAATTGGGAATACGCGAATTCATGCAGTGTAATAAGCTGAGTATGAACTGAGTATGAACTGAGTATGAACTGAGTATGAACTGAGTCGCTCAGTTCGCACTCAGATCACCCTCAGTTCGCACTCAGATCACCCTGCACTTTCAGATCACCCTCAATTCGCACTCAGATCACCCTCAGATCGCACTCAGATCACCCTCAATTCGCACTCAGTTTACCCTCAGTTTGCCCTCAGTTCACACTCAATTGAGTGGGAATTGAGGCCTTATTTTTCTGTGAGTGCCATTGCATCAGATGGACAAATTAACTTGATACTCGTGTTCCGCACATTTAAATCGCCAAAATATGTTGCCCCCACGCTTTGCCATCCAGACTTGGGGGTTGGGCAGCGCCCCCTCAGGTATGCACCCAAGAGGTAGCGAATTTTCACACCCATCCCACCAACCCCCTGCACGAAGCTCAGTTGGTTCACACCACTTGGATGACCAAATCGACTTCCACTCACCTACCACCTTGTATGCACGACGTACATGACCCAATCTACCTCTGGGTACCGACCATATGCCCCACCATGGCCGTATGTGACCACAGCACACCGCCTTCCACGGGGTATAGGCTTCTCCATCAGGTGATGGAGAGGATATCCAGCTTGATAGCGCAAGCGAATCGGAAGAGTGCCTCATTGAGGACATCCTCGCCATGCGGTGGACAAAAGGCCGGCGTGAGTGGTCGGTGAGATGGAAGGGGTATCAAGCGAAGGACGATACTTGGGAGCCGATCGTCGGCCCAGAGTAGGACCGGGGAAATTAATTTACTCATACGCCCGAAGGGCGTGGTTTTTTTCTTTTTTTTTCTTTTCTGGGAGCCGATCGAGCACTTTGCTTGCAGGTGCGTTTTGTCTCATACAGTAATGCAACGAAACCCCCAAGCTTACCCGAAAGATATACTTCGCTTGTGCAAGAGCTCGCCTATTACTGAGATGTAATAGGGTTTCATCAATAATAGGAACATGGTCAATGGCATGGAGAAGTTGGGAGATGGCGCCGGTGATTGTGGTCCCCACACGATCGAGCTCTCGGCTAATATCTTCTATGAGACGGACGGATGTGACGTAGTGGTCAAGAAGATCATGGGCATGACCACGCATATCCACCAGATTATTGGAGGTGCCAACATGCCGGACTTTCACACCTGTCAATGTGAATACTCCATCCCCACGAAAAAGCCCCAGATCACGGGCAACAGCTGCAGATGGCAGTTCGCCCACGAGCCACGACCAGTGGTGTTTCTTTGCAGCGAACCAACCCGCCGTGCAGCTGTATGACACCCAGTACGCCACGCGGGCGGGAGATGCCTACACGTAGCACAAGATGGTGTTTGATGACTGGACCGTCTGCCACCAAGGTGCAGCCGTTATGCAATCGATGAACTTGCTCAGCAAGGAGTTGGAGGCCACCATTGAGCCTGAAGCAAGTGTGAAGCCGCCCCTCAGATCAGCCTCCCCTCAACTCAGCCTCCCTCAGCTCAGCTCACCAGCCTCCTCAACCCAGCTCTCAATCCCCTCAATCAACTCAGCCTCCCCTTAGCTCAGCCGGCCCCCCTCAGAATAACATAGGCACCTTTAACATAACAACCTAAGTTATTGACATCGTGTGCTTTTGCGATGCGCAGGCATGATTCTCCCTCTGCTGGTGAACAAGGTCGTCATCAAGCTCGGGGATACGTACCAGGGCTACGAAAGTGGGCGACACAGTGGTGCCCGCGCACAAGCTATCTAAGCCTGTGCGTGTCGGGAGGCAGAAGACGTGCCGGCTCGGCAGTCATCCGTTCCAGAGATGGAGGCCAAGGACGAAACTGAGGCAAATAATGCGGCGGAGGCGTAGGTAGATTATGCAAGTGCACTATGGCACCCATAGGGTGTAAGAGCATTAATGCAGCAGTTGCAGCTCCAGCTTCAGCATCAGCTCCAACTCCTCAGGGAAACTCTCCGGGTACTGCACAGGTACCAGTGATGAGGACACCCCGATAAATCAGCCTAAACATGCCACTGAAGCAAGTGGCCAGGTTGAAAGTATCTCGGAAGAAGTCCTTTCCAGTCTGACACTACAGTTCCAGCAGATGGATACTCCCTCAGATCACATCGCACAGATGCAATCACAGACAGCACAGCTGAAATCCCAGAAGAAGCTGTTGTTGTATAAAGGGAAAGTATATGGACAGAGTACTAATATTTTGATAGATCCTGGAGCTACATCATCATTCATCGACAGACAATTTGCTTCTCAGCTTGGTATATCACCATCAGACACATCATCATTCTCAGTGGGGTTGGCTGGAGGAAGCCAATTACCCTGTACATCCTATCTTCCCAATGCTACATTTACGCTGGGTAAGTATAAGGATTCAGAGGATCTCTATGTTATTGATATGACACCCTTCACAGTCATCCTGGCTGGGACAGGATTGGTTGGAGAGGAGGAACCCACATATTGACTTTCAGTCCAAGAACATGACGATCACCAAGACACACTCATCAGGTTCCAGTGTTCGCACATTTCTATCCAGAGTTGAAGAGACTCCAGAATCAGATGGCCTTCCTGAAATGGAATTGGTCAGTGCCACCACGATGAGGAAGCACCTGCGACGTATACGATCCAGTAGGTGTGAACTTCAGGTGATGTCGGGCGGAACAAGCGGTGTGCGCGTCTCGGGTGATACACGTGTTTCAGGCAACAGCCCTACGGTCCTAGCAAATTGTAGTATGTGTACTAAAGGTGTCCTAAAGGCATAGTAAAGGACAGTTAGTACGTATGGGCGTTAGTATGCCGGTAGCATAGTATATTACAGGCATACTAACGCCATATTGGCCTGTTAAGATGCGCGTGCTACAGGCGTCCTAACGGCACTGCGCCTTAAGTATGCGTTGGCCCCAACTGGAGCAGGGGTGAGTGGTGGGGCACGTGTGGGTGTGCAGATCACTGAGATGGCGTTTTATGGTGACTAGAAGGCCAGGGGAAGTTTATTCCGCGGAGTATGGTGGGATTCGGGGAAAGTAGTACGCGGGCTGAGTTTCTCGGAAATGTAGGGACGTTAGGATGGCGTTAGCATGCCTCTAGGATGTCATTAGGAGGTTGGCGTTAGGACGTAGTTAGGATGCTCGTAGGCAAAGTTAATACGCTAATGGCACTCTAGCGGCACTGCGCCTTATAAAGTATGCGTTAGTTGTACTACTGCAGGGGTCGTTACCAAGGTCACAATTTGCAACTGCCTGCATGGCATGTGGCAAGCAAAAAATAAACTAGCAGCGATTCATGTCTCATACATCGACCTCGTCGTCGTCCTATGTCCTTGATCCCTCGAAGAAGTCGGCCGTTGGGTCGAGAATGACCGCGGTCTCCATGCACGGATGTGGTACAATAACAACCTGCTGTTCTACTCTATTGGCTAATATGAATGGCTCCATGTTGTCAAAGGCCGCGCGGTCTACGTGCGGGTTGAAGGTATAGACCGTCTTGGTCAAGTTATCCGGGCCGAGAATGGAGTGACGTCGACGGTACTCCTTGATCTGTTCGTCGGTCGGCTTAGCGAACCAATCGCATTTCAGTAAGATGTAGACCTTTCCTGCAATCTCCACCCGCAATATTCTCGTAATACGGCCGTGCCTGCATATCACCAAGCCCACGATTGTGTAAACAGCTAAGTTAGTATGTCGTTAGGACATTATGCGCATCCTAATCGAGTCATAACGACATCCTAAAGACATGTTAAAGGTAGAATAGTGCGTGCTCCTTTCTCACCTTGCCACGGATTTTGGCTCACCGTGCTCGTCCACTTCCTCACTCGCGAAGAAAGTGCGAAAGTAGCTGTGTACGGTGCGCTTGTTCCGATCGGTCGTAGCCGTGCGGTAATCAGCGTCGCCGATCTTGACGTGCGTGAAGTTATAGCAAACCGGTGTCGGCCCCGCCATGAGCAACATCTCGTACTTGGTGAACTGTCGGCCCAACCATTCCGTAGGATCCGCGTACGCTCCAAATGGGGGCTCGCGTATGTGCTCAGGTTTGCCCTCCCTTGCACACACCGCGTTCCGGTACTTCTTGTTTCGCAGTCGCATCTGTGCATTCCAACTATGCACAGCGATACGATACCGTTAGTACTTTAGGCGCGTCCTAAATATGCAACAACGGCGTCATAAGGGCATAAACAACCGCTCGGGGAATGGGGCCACAAATCACCTGCGCGCGTCTTCCACATACTTCTCCCACTTCTCCACCAGCTCTCGATAAGCCGGCAATTCAGTCCGCATCCAAACCTTCAAGGCCTTAATGTCATCATCTCGCAAGACCACACGTTTCCCCCTAGCCGATACCTCAACCGCAATTGCCCCGCGGCTCCCCATGGTCACGGCCGCCGGCATCCGGGTGGAGTGGTCTTCCGAAATGAAAGTGATTAACCCACGCACCAAATGCAACACCTTCACCCGCTTGATGCAGTTCATTATGGCTGGAACGGGTAGGGAGTTGCTCCTCGCTAGGCTTTTGATGTGACCGTTCAAGGACTCGAAGGCGTACATCCATACCTCCCGCATGGGACCATACTTCTCAAGTTGTTGGACGAAGTGAGAAAACATGTGAGTGTTAATCACACACCAAGCATACGCTGGCCCGGTCGCCTCCAACTCCTCGAAAAATGACTTGATTTCTTGTGCGAGTGGCTCCATATCCTGCACGTACGCAGCAATTCGTTAGGGCCCGTATGATGTACGAAGCATGTTAACGGCATCATAACATCATACTAACTATATCCTAACCGTTTACCTTAGGACGCACTTGTGTCGTCGTGATCTCCCGCACGATCGTGGTCATTTTACCCACTAGCTTGGCCAATCGATTGGCGGGCTGCCCTTCATCTCGTGGCCAAGCGCAGACTGTCGACAAGATACTGTTTTGCACGAGCTTCAAGCCGTCGTGAGCCCGAATGTGCTTGGCGGCTTTCTTATCGGCGGTAGTTTGCAACAATCGTTTGTGGCCACGCCCCCATCTTTCCACCGCCCTTATGCTCTTCAAGAAACTGCGCGCTGTCTCCAAGCTTCGCTTCGTGGTAGACCTTCTGTCAGGGCGGGGTGGAATCGCGAAAGGTCCGTGATTCATCTTGTACATCAATACCTCCTTACCTGCGTCACATTATTTGAACTGATGAGTATGCCGCTAGTACCCCTTCGTGACACCGATAACACGTGGTTAATACACTATCGGCACGTTATGCACATCCTAACACGTGCATATTTGCCTACCTTGAGCATTCTTCACCTTGGTTGTGGCATGCCACGTGGGATGGACACCGTCCGCTTTCGCTTGCTGGCGGAGGGCGTCGTTGAAGTCGACCCCGAGCAAGGTTGCAGCGATTCTGTTCACCAGGTTCATGATGTCATGCATGCCATCTAGGATGATATCACGGTAGATCTTGAAGTAAACCAACCGAGTAAAAACGCTCGAGAACTTGACGCCCGTATTCCGCATGCTCTCCTCCAGGTGTCGACGAGTTCGCAGGGAAGGGGATCGCGGCCTTGAACACGATTCTGAAAAAAGCCGACCCCTTCCTAAATAAAGCCCTTGTAAGGGGCAAGGACCTTGAAAGATACTTTTGGGCAGCCTTCCGGGGCAAAAAAAACGTGGCTGCTAGTCCCTTCCCCCTAGTCGTAGATGCCGCGTACATCCGGTCTTGCTGATCTTGCTAATCTTGCTTGCTGGAAGTGGCGCCCTGAATAGGCGGGATCCACGGCACGGTACGCAGTGCCGGCCAATCGTCGTCATCGTAACTCGCAGAGTCGTCGGGCTCTGGTCCAGGAGGATCGTGATCGAGAGGCAGGCGGAGAGTGAAAGCCGCCGGGTCAGAGCCGTCAGCCGCAGCAAACTGCGGTGAGGGAGACCCCTCGGCAAAATGTACGGCGGCCGCTGCAGCGGGAGCAGGAGGCGCGGGCGGTTGTAACCATGCGTCAATCGTGGGGCGAGGCGGTGCCGCTGGCGCGCCCGTCGGTGCCTGCCCGGGGGCAAATGATGCCGCGCACGAATAAGGGCACACGCCACGGGTGGGGAGGTGAGCGTCAGTGAGCCCCCAGAGGCGAAAGCATGTGACGCAGGGGTAGCCGACACCTTCCCACACGAGACAGAGGCCGCGGCGGGGCGACGGCTTCCAGTCGCCGACGGGCTTGACGATGTTGCTGCGCTGCACGGAGTTGAAGGACGCAGAGGTGGGGGCGTGCTTGCCACCACCGGACCCCGTGGACGGGGAACGGAGCCGTGCAAGATGGCCCTCGCTCTGCCAGACTGTGCTGAGGCGAAGGAGCAGGGCCGAGAACGTGAATGCGTGGCCGGCAGCCAGCTCACGCAGCACCACCAGATATAGTGGTGACACATGAGGGGAGCTGGCTGCCGACCGGCCAAGAACGTGATGCAGGTCCTGCACCCTGCCGGCATCGTCGTAGGTGGGGTGCAGGCGCTGGTGCTTGTCCCCCAGCACCCGAAGCACCGTGAGCTGGGGGGCAGGGTCAGCGGTCTCGTCGATGATGGTCGACCGCAGCTTCGTCCAGAAGCGGAAGGTGTCGGGGTCAGTGGTGGCCTCGACATGAAATCGAAGGCGCTGCAGAGCGCAGCGTCCATCACGCGGGTGGACACGGGCGGACTCCTGGAAGAGGGCCAGTGCCGTACCCTGGAGGACGCCCTTAAGGATGTTGAAGAGGAGCTCGTTGAGGGACCAGTGGTACACCAGATACTCGTTCTCCAGGTCAAAAAGCTTGTCGAGCTCGAAGTGGGAAATGGGCGATAACACGTGTCGAAGGTTGCTGAGCAGAATGGCGAAGTCGGCCTCAGCGTCGGAACCGTCGAGCGTGAAACCCTTTTGAGGTTTAAAGCCATGGGAGCGGAGTAACTTAAGCAGTTCCTCCCCATAGCTGAAGGCGTAGTCCATGCGGTCGCTGTACTCGTGCTGCTGAGAAGCCCGGACCGGGGTAGAAACCCAGAGCGAGGCGTCGCGGTGGAACTCAGCAGACGTGGCAGCGGGTGAAATGGAGTCGGGCTTGTTGATGAGCGTGTTCATGCGCACCACCGGATCAAGGCCGGCAGTGCGAGCACGCGGTGAATGAGCCCGGGAACCAGACTGCGGTGATGACGTAGGCGTGGGCGAAGCAGATGCCGCACGCGCAGAGCGGAGCACGTCACCAAGACTGCGGCGGCTAGCTGATGCCATGACAGGTAAAATGTAAGGTGGAGTGCTCAGCGTGCTTGAAGATGAGGGCGCTGGTGCGACCCTGGCCTCAGATGGTTCAATAAGGCGATAAAGAATCCTAGCGAATGGCAACGCTGGAAAAATGCTGCGGCGGAGACTGGTGTCAACGCGGGACAAGACGAAGCTGGTGCGGACGTCGAAGTCGTTGTACGAGAGGAGCCGGTGCGGCCTCAAGGATCCAAGTGAAAACCTCCCCAAGTTGTGGCCGATAACCTCACGAAAGAGAGGATATATATATATATATATATATGATAGGGTATATATATATCTCGCGATAAGCAGTGAAACATAATGGCAGGGGGGCAGAGGTTCACTGTGTGCTAAGATGATATAAAATACTGAGCAGAGTGTTTTATGAGTCAAGGAGCTGTGACACGGTGACTGGTGACAACACAGGTCGAGGGGTGAATGCCGGGTGACCCATCGTCCGCCCCCCTTACAGTGGGGGGGAAAGATTGGGCTCCCCGTGACGGTGGATTGATTGTTTTTGTGTTGCTCGCATTTCAAAGCCTAGATGGCATGGCATGCAATGCCTGAGTTGGTTCATTTTCATGAATCTTGGCGGTGCACACTGCATGTTGGGGTACCGATTGCAGTGTGTCATGAATACCCTTCCGAGATCCTAGTCTTGCTTGACAGCTGTGATTACTGGGTAGCTAGGGTAGCTAGGGTTGCTAGAGGGGTACAGTACTGCAGTGCATGCGTGTCACATAACTAGTACTGAACACTAATCAAAAGATTGCGACCCCAATACAGTTCTTGCATCATTAATTTCCTCGTCCAGAATCCCATTCTGGACGAGGATTCTGCGAGGAAGACAGATACGCTGTCCGGCTAAGCTTGCTAGGAGACAAACTGATAATCATATAACTTGTGTCTGGCCGAAGCTTTATGCTCTCGGAAACCCAGACAGTGAAACGATGACTGTACTACTGTACTGTACTACTGTACAGTATAGTGCTAGGATGTCACGGACACGAGACGGAAGCAGGGTCAGGCTAGGGGCTAGTCAGAGCCCATAATAACTAAGCCTAAACCCGAAGTCCAGCACACCACCCGTGGGTGTGACTACCTAGCAAAGCAGGTACAGTATATACAGCCACGAGACATAAACAAACACCTAACATTCACTTCGGTGGAAACCGATCACTTCTAGCTGGGTGCCGGGGTCTTGACCCGGTCATCCCACTACTGGGCTAAAGTTAATCAAGCTACCAGGATAAATGCCAAGAAACTCAGCCACTTTGAGGCTGGTCAGCGGGGCTGAGTTCAGCGGTCGGATGCAAAGTAAATAAGAATCCTGAAGTGAATTGTAAGTTGTCTGTCACCGATTGAGCACCACCAGGCCCAAGTGGGCAAGGTGGATCCACAGCTGAAAGTAAAGCAACTGAAGAATTGAGATAAGCAGAATCCCATGGTGGTTTGAACATTGAAGAAAGAGATAAAAGAACTCGACCGTCAGGCGGCCAACCACGGATGTCCAGGGAGCCAAGTGGCGGATCCGAAGCAAAGATACCTCCAGTAGACCGATGGACGGTGACTCCGGGCTCAACCAGGCCCCTGTCACCACCGCCCACGGCAACCAGGGATGCCGTAGCACTGGCCAGCAGAGAACAACAGAGCATCGAGGACATTAACGCACACCTGAGAAAACTCGGCGGCGCCCGTGGACGGTACATCGGAGCTGCTAGTGGCGATGCCCCCCTGTCAGAGTCATGCTCAAGAGTGCCGAAGGAGTCAAAAGCCACTTGCTGCCCGCCGTCAGAGTCATTGTCAGAGCCTTGGTCGTTGTCAGAGATTTCAGAGCCAATGTCAGAAGTCTCAATCGTCATGCCAGCAAACAGCGGAGCCGGCGCAGAGTCGCCAAGCTGGAGCGATGGGATAGAACCAGGCAAGCCGAGAGAGCCAGGGACAGCCACTGGTGGGTCATGAGCCGTAGGCACACCACCAGCCACGAGTGCAGAGGGATCCCGAACCGCAGGCGGTGGCGGAATCGAACCCCGTGCACCCGAGTGGAATGTGGCTAGAGGAAAGTGAGCCACGCCGTCATCGTCAGCCGCCGCATCCTGAGCGGAAGCCGCCGCATCCTGAAAGTGCCGCAGAGACGTGGGCTCAGCCGTCACAAAAGAATGCGCCGACAGCTCGCACACCTCTGGGCGACCCTCCATCGCGCAGAGCGACTCGAAGGCATGCTCATCCCCAGCGTCATAGAACCGCTGGAAACGAACAGCCATGCAGTCAGTCTCGTAGTCCTCAACCGCACTACAATAGTGGGCAGAGTGACGACCGCCGTTGGGGCACTCAGCATGCCAGTGCTTCAAACCACTTTGTGCACACACCGCATTCTGGCAGTGGGGCACGAAGGCACCACTCTTCTTGTCAAATGAGACAGGAGGAGCGGTGCCAAGTGGCTTAACACCAGCACGATGATGCTTAGCAGCAGAGCGGGTAAGGTGCTTGCCCGCAGGCGGTGCCCCTTCCCGCTTCTGCCGCTTCAGGTCACGAATGTCCTGCTGCATGCGCTCCAGCTGCTTCTGCAGACTGGACAACGCCGCAGCCAGGTCAGACGCGCCATCGCCGAATGACAGAGCCGATATAGGGGTGCCAGAGACTTTCAGGCCGTGGCGGAACTGCTCCCGCACACGAGCCTGAATAGTCAAAAGAGACACGCCCTGCCGCTGGTCAGCCCGAGCCAAGGAATTAGCCAAATCACGGTATAAAGCCGAATTGCCGAGAGCCTTGAGAAACTGCCGCTTCACCGCGTCCTCTGGCAAGTTGTGGGAACGCTGAACGTCCCGCAACAGGCCATTGAACTCACGGATGCCACGGTCAGGATCTTCGCTGCTGGGGATGCGAACCGCCAGCAGCGACTCAAAAGAGTCAAAGGGCTCTGAGCGTCCTGGAGCATGCGTACCACCTCAAGGGCAGCACGCTTGCCATCCCCAGGAACGTCAGACCCAGAGGCCTCAAGCCAGTCACGAGCAGGCGAGCCAGGGCGAGCCAGAAACGTCAGAGCCGAAAGCAGCAATTCATTGGCCTCATGCCTAGCCTCAACAGTCATGTTGGCCAAGTCAAACAGGGGAGCAAATGCCTGTGACTGGAGTAGAAACTGTGCGCGAAGCTCATGCATAAGCTGTGAAAAAATGTCCACCGCGTCGGTCTCTGTGCCAGCGAAGCGGCCCGATTTGTCTCCGAGAATTTTCGTGGCAACGACTTTTGCAACCTTCCTATCAAAATTTTCGCGAGCTAGCTGCTGACATTTCTCAAGAACCTCTCTCGCAGCTGCGGTGGTCGGAGCTGGCAGCTGCGGTGTCTGCGGTGTCGCTGAGTGTTGTGCACCCACATCATCAAAAATCGTCTCTAATCTACGGACGCGTGACCGCGTCATTCTATTTGCTGTAGCAACCATGATGGAGAGACTACGGAAGAGCTGAGCAAGCGAGGGTGGTGGCGTAAGATCTTCCACAGCGGCCAGACAACCTGTAGAAGCCTCAGTAGAACAAGATCAAAACTCACAGGTCGTGAGCGTGAGCATGAGAGCGGCCAAAATCCGCAGCGTGTGGAGCGACCTCGCCAGAGCTAGTGGCGCACGTAGCAAATCAACCCTCGTCGCGACGATACTGCTGCAAAAAAAATAACCCGTCACAAATTGCTGATCTCCTGCGCAGCGAAGGCGAGCACAAGGCGTGCCGCCATCACTGCCAAGCTAAAAGGCCATACCGCGAGAATAATACACCACCGCCCAAGTGGGCGCTCAGCCCCTCCTACGTCCTACTTAGCCGAACATGGCAACAGCAAGGCGCTGTGCCATCATCAGAATCACCGGAAAGCCGGTGCGGCCTATAACCTGCGAGGAAGACAGATACGCTGTCCGGCTAAGCTTGCTAGGAGACAAACTGATAATCATATATCAGGGTCAGGCTAGGGGCTAGCCAGAGCCCATAATAACTAAGCCTAAACCCGAAGTCCAGCAGATTCTGCCCGCGCGCGAACTTTGCATCTTTATTCCTAAATCCTCAAAAGCGACCATTTATATCATTTATATGTCATTTATACTGATCTTCAGAACAAGGAACGAGGAACAAATTTTCAGCCACCTCCAGAGGTGTCTCAAACTTTTCTCCTCGTTTTGTGGAGTCCTCGCGCTGGGCAAGCGAATAAATTTGAGCCACGTGGAGTGAACGTGATTCATATCTGCCGAGTTCAGATTTTCAAACGAAGATCGCATTTCATCACTCCGAATTTCGGGAACATCCGTGAGAAGATGCAAACGACGATGCTCCTCACTCCTCGATTTATGTCCGGAACATTTTGCGGCCACAGTTCCAAGAACTCCTCGCGCGTGCCCTCACGATGACTCGCGGTCCTCAGAATTTGAAACGAGGAATTTAATGATGCAAGAACTGTAATGTCACGGAACTCGTAAAAAAAGCCATTGCGCCCTCGGCAGACCGAGAGGTGACCGAGACGGAGTCATGGAGACGAGTGACACGACGCGACGATCGCGATCTCCATGATCTGACGATGACGTGAGCAGCAAAAGAATAAAATGAAGTGCAGCAAAATCTAAATGAGTGCAGCAAAATGAAAAAAACTTGGCACCTCATCGATAGAGATCCAACGAACATTCCAAATTAACATAGATCTCAAGATCTATTCTTTACACGACTTTCGTTTAGAGATATGGTATGTGCAACGCGGTCCGTACGTAATGACTGTATGAAATACGACCGAAAAGCGGCTCGGCAAACAGGTGATAAGTAAGACAACACGTCACTCAGGCACAGTCATCTTACGTTCGCACCTCTTAAATTCAGCATCCTCTAGCATTGCCAACGCACAGCACTCTTTCGCTCTTAATATTTCATTCAGCACCCTCTGTCATCGCTTACACACAGCACCCTTTAGTATAACTCGCACACAGTACCCTTTAGCACCTCTTACATTCAACAACCTCTAGAATTGAACACGCACACCTCCGTCTAGTATTTCATTTGCACAGCGTCCTTTAGCATCTCTCACGCAAATCACCTTTTATCACCTCTTACCTTCAGCACCCTCTAGCATTGCACGCGCCCAGCACCCTTTAACGTCTCTTGCGCACAGCAGTCGGTTTCGTCGTCGGCGCTTGTGACGACATACTAGAGCCGCGTTTCCACAAGCATTCGGTCTCGTCACTGGCAAATATATTTTTCTTTTGGCAGTATCCATTATAGAATGTGCTCGTGGTGTCTAGTATGTCACCCAAACTCAATTGGTTCCTTTCTGCATATGAGCAGCAGTCGATTTTGCCATCGACTATCAGTTTTCTTCCTCTTCCAATTAAGCGTTCTTCTTTTGATAACAATGATATATCTTTCATCAATGAACTTCGATTGCCAAATCTCACTGCAAATATCTTTCAATAAATAATGAATTCAAATTTCTAGCGGGTTGCCTCCCCTATGCCTACAGAGCTGTTTGAAAGGTCCTTCAGCAGTCGGCAAAACTTACATGTGTGCCTGGGTGGCGGGGTGCGACTGGGCAGAAGAAACTGGGCTCGCGGACCTGGAGTGTCCAGTTCTTTAACTGCCGTCAGCTGAACTGTCACATCTTTATCTTTGTCGTCCTTTCACAGCTCGATCAGCTTTCCAGGTATCGACTACTCTGCTCACACGGGAACATTATGTTGCACAATTCCACACCCCAGTCTCCATAATTCCCTTCGTCTCCTTTTCCAGGAAGGCTAGATAGTCCTCGTTGGTGTCTAGCAAGGACACTCCCTGGTCTGAAGGGTCGGGCAGATTGGAGATCCACTGCAAGCGTGTTCCCTCCCAATCCTCAAAACCTGGCCACTGGCGCGGCTAGCAGTGCGCCATACCCCAAGCCGTGACCGGAGGCGCTCTTGCAGAGCACATTTGTGGCCCCTTCTGCGGCACGAAAAGCTCGCGTGAAGCTCTTGGTGCATCTGGTGCCGTCTGAGCTAGGCTAGGCACAGGAAGACCCGGCGCCTTTGCAGCCAGAGCTCTTCCCTTCGCCCTTGCCGTCCCTTAGATTATGCTAGTGGCGAACCCCCTCTGCCCCCCTTTCCACGCGCAGTCGATTTCGTGGTCGGCTATGGTGTTTTTCCCGTTTACCGTTGTTCATCATAGAATATGCTCGTGGTGACCCGGGGCGCGTTGAGTCAGTGCAGAAGAAGCATATGGCAGGATCCCGAATACGACCACCGAGGGATCTCAGCGGCGACCTCCCTTCGGAGCTGCTGAATAGTATCTGGAGCATGGGGCTGGACCACCGCGATATAGCTGCCGTGTGCCGCGTGTCGCGGCGATGGCGGCGAGAAGCCGGGGCTCAGGCTGCCGCCATCCGAGCTCTCGCCGTGGGGAGCCGTGACAATATTTTCCGGGCGGTACGCGTGCTGGCGTCGCAGCCGAACCCTGCAGCGGCACATACCGCTGCCATTGCAAGACAAATGGAACATGCCGATGCACGAGTGAGGAGGGCAGCAGTAAAGGTGCTGGGGAGGCTGGGGAAGCATGCAGCACCACATACTGCGGTCATTGCCGCACGGCTAGAAGATGCCGATGCACACGTG
The DNA here is from genome assembly GCA_001247695.2 of Cymbomonas tetramitiformis. NCBI lineage: Eukaryota > Viridiplantae > Chlorophyta > Pyramimonadophyceae > Pyramimonadales > Pyramimonadaceae > Cymbomonas > Cymbomonas tetramitiformis. The sequence continues at coordinate 50,269 of LGRX02005140.1, forward strand.
AGGAGGGCAGCATCGAAGGCGCTGGGGAGGCTGGGGGAGCATGCAGCACCACATTCTGCGGCCATTGCCGCACGGCTAGTACATGCCAAAGCGGATGTGAGGGGGGCAGCATTGCGGGCACTGAGGGGGCTGGGGAAGCATGCAGCGCCACATACTGCGGCCGTTGTGGCACAGCTGAAAGATTCGAATGCAACAGTCAGGAAGGTAGCATTGAATACGCTGGGGTTGCTTGGGAAGCTTGCAGCACCACACACTGCGGCCATTACGGCATGGCTAGAGCATGCTGATGCACACGTGAGGGAGGCAGCCGTGCTGGCACTTGAGAGGCCGGAGGAACATGCAGCACCACATACCGCGGTCATTGCCGCACGGCTAGAAGATGCCGATGCACGCGTGAGGAGGGCAGCATCGATGGCGCTGGGGAGGCTGGGGGAGCATGCAGCACCACATACTGCGGCCATTGCCGCACGGCTAGTACATGCCAATGCGGATGTGAGGAGGGCAGCCATGTGGGCATTTGCGTTCTTGAGGAAGAATGCAGTACCACATACCGCGGCCATTGCGGCAGGGCTGGGAGATGCCGATAAAGGTGTGAGGATCTCAGCCATGAATGCACTGGGGACGCTGGGGGAACATGCAGGGCCACATGCTGGGGCCATTGCGGCACAGCTGGGGGTTGCCGATCGAGCTGTGAGGTGGTGCGCCGTGGAGGTTCTGAGGATGCTGGGGGATCATGCAGCTCCACACACCGCGGCCATTGCGGCATGGCTAGAACATGTCAATGCGGATGTGAGGAGGGCAACCTTGCTGGCACTGGGGAGGCTGGGGGAGCATGCAGCACCACATACTGCGGCCATTGCGGCACGGCTCGAAGATGATGGCGCAAATGTGAAGTGGGCAGTGGAAGCACTCGGAAGGCTGAGGGAGCATGCAGCACCACATGCCGCGGCCATTGCGGTACACCTACAACATGCCAATGGGGATGTGAGGGCAGCAGCCTTGCTGGCGTTGGGAGGTTTGGGAAAGCTTGCAGGGTCACATGTTGGGGCCATAGCGGCACGGCTGGAAGATGACGATGGGGATGTGAGGAGGGCAGCAGTGGAAGCATTGGGGAGTCTGGGAGAGCATGCAGCACCACATACTGTGGCCATTGCGGTACCGCTGGAAGATGCCTCTAGGGATGTAAGGGGGCAGCCAATGGAAGTACACGGGAGTCTGGGGAAGCTTGCGGGACTACATGCCGGGGCCATTGCGGCACGGCTGGAAGATGCTGATCGAGCTGTGAGGACGGCAGCGCTGGAGGTATTGGGGAGGCTGGGGGAGCATGCAGCACCACATACTGCGGTCATTGTGGCGCAGCTGGGAGATTATGATGCACATGTGAGGGGGGCCGCAGTGAAGGCGCTGGAGAGGCTGGCGAAGCTTGCTGCGCCACATGCCGGGGCCATCGCGACACTCCTGGAACACGCCGAAGCACATGTGAGGGAGGCAGCGCGGGAGGCGCTGGGGAGTTTGGGGGAGCATGCAGAACCGCATATTTCATATATGGGCATCGTGGCACGGCTGGAAGATGCCGATGCAGATGTGAGGAGGTCAGCAATGCAGGCACTGGAAATTTTAGCGTCGCATTCTGGGAAGCTTGTAGCGCCATATGCTGGTTCCATTGTGGCACGGCTGGAAGATGCGGATGAAGATGTGAGGTGGGCAGCAGTGGTAGCACTGGAGATGTTGGGGAGGTATGCCGAGCCACATGCCGGGGCCATTGCAGCACGCCTAGAGCATGCCGATGCGCATGTGAGGGAGGCAGCAGTGCAGGCACTATACAGTCTGAAGGAGCATGCAGCGCCATATATTGCATCCATTGCAGCACTGCTGGTAGATACCGATAGGGATGTGAGGAGGGCAGTATTGAAGGCGCTCGGGAGTCTAGGGAAGCATACAACACCACATGAAGGAGCCATTGTGGCACGGCTGGAAGATATTGATGAAGATGTGAGGAGAGCAGCGCTGGAGGCACTGGAGAGGCTGGGGCATACGTGTCTCTAGCTTCATAGTAATATATAATTATGCCTGAGGCGTTGTAATATAGCTCGTGTTGTACACTTATCAGTTCAGTATGATAAGATAGCCTCGTGGTGGGCTAGTGTTGCTGATGGGATACTGATGATCTGATACTCGCCGATACTAATCCGATCAATTATCCCATAGTGAATTATGCGGTTATCATGAGTGTCGTACTCGTCAAGCTCACGCTAGGCATGGTGCTGCTCCCAGATGTGTCGTGGGTGGCAGCTACTTAGGGGTAATGTTAACCCTAACTCTTTGTATGCACCACCCTCACTCACTGAGATGGTGCGTTGAAATCTGCTCGAACCGCTTTGAGCGGTAGTACCGGTCGTTATGACCTTCGGTATTTTCCGGGTTTGTGACTAATGTGATTGTTAACCTCTGACCGAGCGGGTGTGTTGTCAGTACTCGAGTATGGTTCGAGCTTATTAGGTTTCGGTTCCGGGTAATCATTACACATTTATTTATGATGCACTCTCTTCCGGGATATACTCTTTACGAGAATTCTACTTGTCCGCTTTGGCCGTGCCAAGGCCTGCTACCTCCAGGGTAGCCAATGTGGGAGTAGAGTTCCGAACGTCTTCATAAACGAGGCGAATGGCGGAGTCGACGTCGGACTCCTTCAGGATATGCCTGACTGCCATTGAGCTAGTGTGTATTTGACGTTCGGTGTACTCATAGTATACCAGATGCCAGAGTGCAGGTGTGTGCAGCAGTACCCGGACGACCAAGAGCGTAAGCGGAGAGATCAGAAAATGCGGAAGGTAGAGGGCGGCGCGGGGGAGACGATCCACACGACCTGGTGAGATAAACTACAACATACAACCGTATATCCGAGTGGGCAACAAGCAGGTTGACTCGGCGTATCGTAATACATTGTAGAAGTCAAAATGTGAGATACTCTCAGAGTGTTGACGCCGAATATAACTAACCCCGGAACCGCCGTCTCCTTTTTGTCGCCACAGTCGGGACCGATTGTCGCCGCGCACAATTTTGGGTGATTTGGAAACTGTGTGAGAATTTCGGGGTATTAAAAAATGACCCACGTGTTTACAACAAATTTCCCCTCTATGGTGACAAATTTCCCACGCTACCCCTAAACCCTGAAAAGTAAGTGACAACGCGCTGATGTGACACATGTCACCACGGGCTAGGACAGATATAGCGACAAACTAGGGGTCTGAGAAGGTGCCGAGATATGACCGGCAGCCCTCCCGGAAGACCCGGTGTAGGCCCTTGTCAGACCCTTGGTCTGTCCGAACCCGTGAGTGGCATGTGTCACATATGTCACTAGCCGTTCGGGGTTTAGGCGTCAGACTTGAGGGTTAAAACCCTGAGTGTATTCGACTATCTTAACTTCTCAATATATTCGATACCGAGCCAACCTGTTTTGTGCCCAGCACTCGAATATCCTGCTTAGTGATATCTCACTAGGTCGTGGACCCATTCCACTCTTTGTGCTTATTCTTTATAAGCATGGTTGGCTAATAAATACCGCCGCTCGTGTAGGTGGTGCGCCTTGGCGTGCCTAGGCACCAGGGCGTTCACGGATATTGCCGAAGACATGTAAACAACTATCGGGGGTCGCATGGGGTGGTAGCGACTACGTGATGGTCACGGTCAACCTGGGGAGTACGTTTTGGACTGATCATCTTGGACGCCTCGGCGGGGCATGTGCTACCTTGTACTTTTTTGCGGGAGCACGCTATCACCGCTTTCCGTTCCTCCGCCCGATGGCGGCCGCATACTCTCTGCATTTCTCGTCGGCTTCCCGCTTGCGACCTGGTTGCCTGCTTACTGCTGCGCACGCCTGCCGCTATGAGGCATTTTGAACTACGAGTACGCTAATGAGACTTAGATCGACAACATCCAGGCGTATCCTGCGGAAATCAGACATTGACGCAGGGATACGCCTCACCGATGGCGTGAGGAACTCTCCCAGCACGCTGGCTACCCCATAGGTAGTAAGAGGACCCCCGCGAGACCAAGGGCAGACGACATCACTGCTGCGGTCGTTGCACGGCGGACACGTTTTACGGCGCAATCTGCTCTCGTCAAGAGGGTTCGAGAGAGTGGACAACGCCGCGAATGGGCCAAAAACCGTTCCGTTTCGAAACAGTTCTTGGCGACAAGCACGCGAGATTCGCGGGCAAGGAGAGTGACCTGACCAAGCAAGCTCGGGAAACTTATCGTCGGTGCTTCTAATTACCGCGAGTTCACCACGGTCGAGCTGGACCTGACGTCCTTCGACTTGCAACGACCCGACGAAGGATATCCTCCCGCTGGTGAACGAGCTCGTGTACGATACGTTCTCCGAGCTCATCGAGATGGACTCGGCTGCTGAGCGGCATTTTCTGGCCACTGACTTATTCTCCACCGACCGTGACGGCGGGCGACGTGCCCTGATCGACTTGGTGAAGGGGTTCGCGACCCGCCGGCGTGCGGGTTTCGCACCAGGAGGAGCACTCGGTACTCCGCTACCTGGCACGTGTGGATCCTTGGCCTATACTACTATACTTGCCAAGGAGCACCGCCTTGTTCGCGAACAAGGCGGTTGAGTGGAACCCGACGGAGGCGACCCGACGACATCATCACTTGTTCGAGCGGCTCGACCCGGATTTCTACAATAGCGCCGTTCGAGACCGTTACCTGCTCCCGTCCGACCTCCTCGCGGTCACCTTCAAGATGTTGGCTCTCCTCGTCACTGCCATCCCCTACACAATTTGAAATGTCTGGTGCATGTGCGACCCGCCGACATTATGATGTACGCAGGACGTGTACGAAGTGTGTACCCGACCTGTACGGGGCATGTACCCGACGTGTACATGAATAAACGATGTATTGCCATAGCCATAGATTTTCCCTAGGAGGCGCCCAAAAAGTTTTCGTCAACGTTTTTCGATGAAGCGCCCAACAATTTCCCCCCTTGTTCAGAAGGCATCCAGCTTTTGATGAAAGTTTTCCTGACGATATTGAGCATCATAAAAAATGCTTGGAAGGCTCCGTGCACAAGCTTGGAGGATAAGATACGCGTACGCTTGGAGACGCGGATGCTTAGAGGCGCGGATGCGCAGTGATGGGCCGCGGTGGTTTGGAGGCGTGGAGGCGCGGTGGGGCGGTGGCTTGGAGGTGCAGTTCCACGTTTCCTCTTGAATTCTTGGTCAAAAGTATTTGTGAGATGCCTTGCGCGCCGTTCGTCGGTATGTTCGTTGCTTCTAAGCGAGTAGGCAAACGTTCCTCGGTCGGGTTCGGGCGGGGAAGCGAGTAGTCGGGCCCAATGATAGGTGAGCTGGTCGCAACGTGTCCGCATCTCACGAACCTCTTCTTCGACATATTCAAACGGGTCAGATAGAGATTTAAAGTTGTCTGAGGAATATGACGAAAGAAGTGAATACGCGGTCGGTCGAGTGTATATACATATAAGTAATATATAATATATATTTACAGTGAGAGCACAGCAGGAGGCACCGTCTTTCGGGTGACTAAGATGCATAGCATAAACATACTTAGAGGTTTATGTTGGTGCATTGACAATCACAGCGACACTGGCAAGTGACGTTGTGACATGGCTCTGCGAAGCGGGGGGGGGAAGCATGATACACACACCCACCTTACGGGGGGATGGGGGGCGGTCAAATCTCTCCCTCCGTCCGTGAGAATAGTCTTCCACAAGCATGTTGATTTATGCCGCGCGTGTCAAACTTGGATGATTTTGATGAGTCCGCGTTCTGATTTAACTCCTATGCTGGCATGCCATATTTGGAGCAAGTCTATGGGGTTTGGGTGAGGGTGGGCACCCTACGCAGAGGTAAATGGGGTACCCTTCGGGAATATTTTGGCCAACCCTAACGCCCACAAATTAGGTTTTGTGCCATGCACATTTGGACCCCAAAAGTCCAATTTCGGGGTCACCTAAGGGCAAAAAGTGTCTATGTGTGTCGCATTTTTTTGTAAATGGGGGACTATAACCAGGCGGGGCTATATGGTGTATGTAGCACCCTAATATGGTTTGTTTGGAGCAAATAACGCTAATGATTCATAATTACCAAGGGGGTACCCTGTTGAGGGGGTAGGAGGGGGTGGGATTCCCCCGGATACCCCATATCAACATCTTGGTGTGTGTGTGTTTTGAGTACAAAAAGTTGCCCCAAACCCAACTCTATCGATCTAGCATAGTGTCATTATAGTGTTTTTTTTTTCGGTCCTGGGCCAAAATTTGCCTCCTTCCGTTTGGGGGCCCTTATTGAAGCCTCGGGGGGGGCTACGCGGGCCTGCGGTTGGGGGGGCAAATCGGTATACCGATTCTACTCCCATTTGGGAGTAAAAGCCGGCATAGGAGTTAAGACTTGAGATTCAAGACAACGAATAAAGAAGCCCATCGGCCAACGCAACGGTAGCAGCGACCAGCCGACCATGCGGCCGACACGAGCCCGCTCCATGATATGTCGGCACGTCGATGTATGTGCTCCGCATGCCACCCATATTTTTCTGACCGGACCCCCACATATTTTCAGAGACCCCCATATTTTCCGAGATGCCCCATATTTTTCGAGATGCCCCATATTTTCGCTAAAAGGCACCCAAAATTTTAAAATTTCCAAAAAGATGTTGGCCAAAATAAGCACCCAAAGTTTGAATAAAACAATTTGAATAAAAGCTGTCCCAAACGATGTAGTTGGACGAGATGGGCCATCGCGTCTCCACGTCATCTCAAGGCAAGGTCTTGCCCATCTCCACGATATAACCTCCATGAGGTAATATGGAGATGAATCTTTTTGACGTGGCAGATTCCGCGGAATATTTCATGGAGACGGACTTTTGCCCCCCCCCCATGAACTGGGGGTGAATGTCTCGTCCTGTGTCACCCCTCGCCCTGTGGTGTCACTTGCATCTTGCCTGCCCGTCTCCGTCAGTTCCGACCAATAATAAAACACCTATGTTATTTTATTATCTCATCTCAGACTGCGATATCCGTTGTGTGATAACTGCCTCCTGCACAGTGTTTTTATGCATACTCCGAATATATATCAAGGTTGGGTTTGCGCGGAGTCGGAAATTGCAAAAACTTTTCAAAATCTAGATCTCGAGATATGAACAATTTAAGTCTGTCCTTAAGTATGGTTAAGTATGGTTAAGTATGGGAGGCGGCCGGGCGGTAACAGCCATAACTTTTTCATACCTTGCCCAATTTGCCCCCCGAAGTTCGCAATATGTTTAGATTGCTTTGATCGACATATTTATCAAATAAAATATTTTTGAAAAGTTTTTGCATTTTTCGACTCCGCGCAAACCCAACCTTGATATATACACACATCACCGCATATATATATTTCGGTCTTCTCGTGAGATTATGGGCTTGACCACTTGGTGGTGGTTGCTCATCTGGTTTCGCCTTCCTTTGATCCCGCAGCCTTTGCGGTATGCCGCGACACATCGTCGCGTCATCTGACTGAGCGCCCACCGCTCTTTTATTACATCTGACCCCCGCTTGGGACTGCACCTGTCCCGCTGGGTTTACATCTGCTTGGGACTACATTTGTTCCTTGGTTGCGCGCGGAGCCAGCGCGTTTAACGACAACATCTACTAGGCCTTTACCTTTCTGGACAGCAGCACCTCTCCTGCCCGATATTTGGCTTACTGTACGTCGGTTTTGACGTGCGTCTTCCTCGTCGAAATCTACCCCTAATTGGCTTTTACATCGCCCGATTTAATTAATTTTACAAAAATATACGTTTTTGCCAAGAGCCCAAACGCGCTCTCGACTTTCTGGCCAGCAGCACCGCTCCTGGCGGGAGGACCGTTTACCGCACGACGTTTTTTACTTCACCGACGTTTCCCCCGTCAAAATCCACCTTGATTTGACTCCTCCATCGCTCCATTTACTTGAGTTTACGAAAAGTTCGTTATCCTTTGGGGACCCTAGCTTTGGGTTTCGCAGATTTCTGCGGTCAGCGCTCTGCTACCATGGCCACTGAATGCCAGCGTGCGCGTATGGCCGCTGTCCGCTCGGCGTTGGTGTCTATTCGAGAGCATCAACGAAATTTTACCTCTGGCTGTGGTATGGTGCTGTGCTGCTGTCTGGTGGTGCTACTTCACCAGACGCCAGGCTCATCTCCGACATTTCCGACGTCGCCAACGAGCGCTTTGACCACTCCGCGCTCGCCCCTCCGCCTCCATCTTCCGCGCCCCCTGTTCGCCATTTGGTGTGTCACAAACCGCGGCTTGTCGTGTACTTTAGCCGGGTTGTGACACCTGGGACAGTAGTCCCTGTGACGAACATATGATATGCGCAGCACGAGACGCGCGAGCAGTTACAACAGTGACAGAGTACGGAACGAGTACGGACAGAGTACGGTTACATCTAGTTTGGAGATAGCGACTATGACATATAGGGCGGTGTTGCCAGGTTGGAGCAGACGCTCATTTTTGTTTTGCATTCGTAACAGTAAGTTCCGGGAGAGGGAGTTCTTGCTCAGACCGCGAAAACAGCAGTGTTGTGATATAGCAATTTATGATTTATGATATTCTTTTACTTGTGAAGTTGTGCATTCTGTGGAGTTGTGCTTAACCACTGGCGTCAGAACTGTATTCTGCAGTCTTTTACAAAACAAAAATGTGCTTTATTACAGACATGTCGTCTGTAATTTCGAGCGTGATGAAGCAGTCTTGAGGAGCGAAGCCTTCGAAGGGTGAGGCCAGGAACGGAATTTCCGTACTGGTAAGCTTGGAGAGGCTGAGTGAAACAGACTGTTGTGACACTGGAGGTTCAGCAGCCATTTGAGACACAGCGACAGTGTTAATTATGAGATTCTGGGCTATTTCTGGGAGACAGTGTCCTGATGGAGCGAAACACTGGACGGTAAAGCCAGGAACGGATTTATCCGTACTGGTACGCCTGAAGGCGTAGAGCGAAACAAGAGTCTCAGTATTCATCATAGCGACCGTGACAAAGCATGGAGTTCTGTACCATTCTGGGAGACAGTGCCCTGACCGGGACTCCCAGTCAGGGCTGCCTATACAGATTTCAGCACACCACCCCAGCACTGTGGGTGGTGACTGGCTAGGAGAGTCAGAAAATGTAAGGTTGTAAGTGTTAGGGCAGGAGCCAGGGTGACAAGGCCTAACTGCTAATCTAACTGTGCAATTCTGATACACAAATTAGAACCCTCTAGCTAGCACAAGAGCAGAAACTCACAGGCAATTAAGCTCCTGCTAAACCACTGAAAGGAACCGTGCTAGCAAGTCAGTTTGAAGAATATAAAGTAGTCAAAGTAAAACATAAACCAGATTGAAGAAGTCTTTGAGGTCACAGGAGTTCTGCACACCACCATGTTGGTGTGCCTCCAGAGTGAGCAAGGAGTCAATCAACAGCATCATAGTAGTCAGCGGTGGCCTCACGGAAGTCCATCCCATAATAGGAAGTAAAGAAGCCGGCACCGTAGTAGTGCTCCACATCCAGAGGTCCGCTCTCATGTAATGCCATACCGTAATAAAATGCCATGCCGAAGCCCAAATCCGCTTGAGCTAAATCCTGAAATGCTAGAAAGCTCAGTCTGTCAGGAGGCTCGGGCGGCTGAAGCTGTGGCACATCGTCAGTCAACAAGAGACCCTGAGCCGGCATCACCGATTCAACAAAATCATTCGTAGAGTAAAATGACGGAGTCTCCCAATCGAGATCACCACCAGGCGAAGGCACCTCCGCAACCGGTGCACATGCCGACACAGCAGAAGCTGTGGATGCCGAAACAGCTACACCTGCAAAAGAAATGCACAAGAGAGAAAGCATGGCGAGAGCGCCGATTGCCGGCGTGCCAAAGCCGAAAGGCGGCACACCGCACCCGATAGCACCGGCCGGAGCTCGCGGTAAGTACCGTCGGCGAAATCCTCGTAGTCGTCCGTGTCATAGCCTGTCAGGTCAGACGGGTGGACGGCGGCGTGATTCACCGTCTGCACGAAGCCTCCGAACTCACCGCATGTCGCCTCCGTGGTGGTTACCCGCGCCGATTGAGCTGGCGCGGGCATCGCATCCTCCACCTGCGAAACAGGCATAGCAGGGGCCGGCACGGCGGACGCCGATGCCGCCGCACCACCTGCCGGAACCTGCCCCTCCGGTGTGATCCCTACCGCAGCGGCAGGGCCACACACCAGAGCCGATGCATGCACCTCCGCTCCGCTCCCAGGAATGAAAGATGCGTGGGTAAAATGTACCTTGTCTTGGGCGGCCTGAACCTCAGAGGTGAGGGCATCAAGCCGCCGCAAGATGTCCTCGTCGTCGGTCCCTCCAGAAGGCGGAGGCGGCACGGAGAAACCGTAGGCCGCCACGTCGATCCCACCGACGCCGTAGGCAGTAGTGAATGCATGCATTGAGCATCTGCATACCCTATTATCGGTTAGACTTGATTATCATGGATTATCGGTACAATATGTGTAATTATAATAGATAGTATGAAACACATATAGGGTAGAATATTCTATATATCCGTGTTTTAATACTATCGCTGTACGCATAAATATGAGGCTCAAACGGTGATAATATGTCTGTAAAAGATATAACATATGAGAGTCTGAGAGTCTAAGTAGCTTATGCTACGTGCGCTGTGTAAGTCTGTACGAGTACGGCTACGGTGATGCTCGAGTACTCTAACACGTGGCTCGCAGTCACTATCGCTGTGACTCGCGGTCTCTGTCGCTATGACTCGCGGTCTCGAGCCGAATAATAATGCAGTCATCTGTCACATGCATCGAGGAATGTCATACAGGGGGCAGTACGGTATATCTAGTCCCCCGTGACACCACCACATTCTGTGGATGTGTGTGGCAGTGGCATGGTAATGTAAGACAAGCAAATATCATAATACTCGAAGAACGGAGCAAGCATATATCAGGCATTTGCATTGGCAAGAACTGGTCCTATTGGTGCCTCCGGGTCTTTAGAAATAGACATGCTCGCAGAGGCCCACCTTCCCTCGCCTCGGGTCACCCTATCAAGTTCTGCCGCTGCAGTGATGCTAGGACAATCTCATCTTGTCGTTGCTGTTGTTGTAGTTGTTGCTGCTGGGCATGTAGCTGCTGTGCTTCAGCTGCTCGTAGCTTCTCAACCAGCTTAACACGCCGGTCCTTAATATCCAATAGGCGGGCAGTGAACTTGTCAATAATGGGAACCCCGTGTTTGGTGATAGGGAGGGCTTTTGTGAAAATGTCAGACTGATTGTCATCAGTCGGAATCCAGACCGGTGTAAACTTCCTGAGGGGCCCCTGACACCAGTTCCTAACCGCGTGGTACCGAACCGCAATGTGTTTGAGCTTAGAAGAGAGTGCCCGCTGAGTGACTAGAGTCTGAACTGCTGAGTTGTCTACATTGATGGTGATGAGCTCATCCGAGGGAAAGAACTCTGTCAGTGTGTTATAGATGGCCAGGGCGGAGGTGCATGCCTCTGACATGGCAACATACTCTGCCTCTGTAGAGTGAAGGGCAGTGCATGACTTCTGCTTCTTTGACCACCAGTCAATGAGCATACCGTGAAAGTAGAGACAGTAGCCGGAAACTGAGTTCCGTGTGGCAGTGTCTCCTGCATGGTCTGAGTCACAAAATGCGGTGAGCTGGGGTGCTGCAGAGTCAATAGCCATAGCAAGTGTGTAGTCCCAGGTGGAATAGGCATAGTGTAGAATCCGTTTGGCAGCGGTGAGGGCTTCAACTGTGGGCTGGTGGCAGAACTGAGCCAGATATGTGACGTGGTAATATATGTCGGGTCTGACTGTTCTGGCTAACCAGAGCAGAGAGTAGATCAAGGATCTGAGGGGTGTCTCAATGGACCTGTCAATGGTATCAGGTGAGGGAATGGGGAGGGAGAGACCCTCTGTCATCGGTGATCGGGGTGGCTGCTTATCCGTGTCTATGCTGAACTTAGCACACAGATCTGTGATGCTCCGCTCGTGTGAAAGCTCAATCCTGGTCGGGTATGACTCTCCTGTAGGAAGTGTCTCAGTCTGAACATCAACTCTGAGCTGGAGGAACTGGTTGAGGACACCAGAGTAGGTGGCCTGAAATGTGGACATGATGTCAGTGTGAAAGCGGGCTCTGGACAGCTCATCGGCACAAGCCACAATGAAGTCATCAACATAGATGAGGACTATGAAGAGCTGAGTGTCAATCCAGCCGATGTATAGGCACTCGTCATATGTGGACCTGCTGAGTGTAGGGTAGCGGTCTGTCATGAATCTGTGTGCGGTCTCTGACCAGAGTCTGCCTGAGGTCCGATGTCCGTAGAGTGCCTTCTTCATATAGGCACCTACATATCCTTTGGGATGAATGTACCCCTTCGGAAACCTGACATAGTACCGCTCATCCTCAGGTATTAGAGCCTGGAGGAAAGCCTGAGAGACATCATAGTGGTATGGCATGAGTCTGTGCTTTAGGCAGAGCGCTAGTAGGAGTCTGAAGGTGGTGAGCTGAGGTGTAGGGGCAAAGGTCTCCGCCTCCTCATAGAAGGTACGGTCCATGTCTCCTCTGGTGGTGCATCTGGCCTTGAACTTATCAAGGGAGCCGTCTGTCAGCTTCTTGAGCTTAAAGACAAACTTACTGGGGAGGACGGTGGAGCCTGGAGGGAAGGCGGTGACTGGATCGGCCCTGTCTGGCTGAAGTATGCCGTCAATTTCTGACTGAATGGCTTTGTGCCACTGTCTCCAATTAGGGCTGAGCCGAGCCTGTCTGTATGTGGCAGGGTCTGGCTCGTCCATGAAGGCATCACTCGGGAAGTCTGCGGGGTCCGAGTCTGCATCCCTGAGGGCAAGGAGCATGGCCTTCTGGTCTGGGGAGATGATGACAGCATCGGTGTCTGCATACTGGGTGGAGTGTGAGTCAGCAGAGTCGAAGTACACCTGGTATCTGTGCTGGACCTGAGGCTTATGGTCTACAGACACGATGACTGCAGGGTGATACTTCTGTCGGTCAGCTGGCTTAGCCGAGCACATAGCAAAACACGGGTAAAAGACATTAGGTGCCCCATGTTTGTGTCTGTGCTTGAGAAAGCTGATGAGAGTGGCATAGTGGCTTTTGGCCAGCTGGAGATAGTGTATGAGCTTTACCCAGACTGGATGTCTGAGTTTAGCACACTGGACCTTGACATAGGCAAAGGTCTCTGACTCGTGGGTGCTGCATGCAAGCTCGAGGATGTCGGGGGAGGAGAGGGCTGTGGGGCGTCGGATGGGGTACAGCTTCTTTGTGAAGATAGCTGTGGAGGCGGGATCAACCAGAGTGTTGTGTGTGTTGGCAAGTGTCTTAGCCATGAGAGCAGGGTCAGTGACAAACGTAGGCCTAGAGAGAGCCTTGAGTTTTCCTTTCACTGTGTCAAGGCATAGATAGTTGCCAGGTGTGAGATTCCCGACATAGCGGTAGGGCTTGCTCTTAGGCTGTAGCTTAGCCGAAGTGTCAGCTTTAGCTCCTGCCTTAGAGCGCTGTGCGGGGTCCTGCCAGACATTGCACTCGGACCAGAAGGGCCGGAGCTCGGTGTAGTCGAAGTGACGGCCAGTGTATCTGAGGTGAGGTGTGTCCATCCCAATGTGCTTGTTAGTAGGCATGACATTGAGGACTGTGTTAATGGCATGGAGTGCAGCAAGAGGCCACGTGTACAGCGGGGCATCATATGTGCGCATGGTGCTGTTCATGATCTTCTGCATGTCTCTCCAGAGCACCTCAATCTGAGCCTGGAACTCGTGCATGTATGGCGGACCGGTCTCATGACGCATGCGGTACTGTCGGAGGAGTGTCTTCATCTCCTCCGATGTGTACTCTGTGGCACAGTCTGTGTGGAAAGTGATGGTCTCTGGTGTGAAGCCGTGGGACTGAATGTCATCAAGGACAGTCTGGAGGTGGAAGTGTTGGCCTCCCTTAGAAGGTGAGGCATACCCGAAGGCCTTTTTAGTGACGGGGCACTTAAAGGCACTGATGAAGACTGACTCGTCGTAGCCAGGGGGTTTGCATGGGCCCCAAATGTCAGCAAATATGTGCTGAAATGGCTTGGACTGTTCCCATTTGACAGGCCGGTGGCTGGCTGGCAAAGCCGGAGGTGGTCTGCGGTTGGCTCTGTCAAATACATTAAAGGGTCCTGGGCGCTTGGCATTCCAGGTGTTGCAATGAGCACACCCGTAGCCTGACAGGATAGTCCTGAGTGTCTTCATGGAGAGGTGTCGTCTGGGCACTGCAAACTGAAGCCCCTGTGAGAAGAGGTGAGCAATGTACTGGTGTGAGTAGTGGCCCAGACAGGCATGGAGGTACTGATGAGGGTCAATCCTGGGGACTGTGGTGGCATCCTTGAAAAGGATGATGGTGTCGAACGGGGCCCCCTGGATGAAGACACGGTCAGCACCGCCCTCCTCTCCTGCATCTGTGAGGTCCTGGGGGGAGTAGGTACCAGCTCGAGGGCGGGAGAAGAAGCCGGGTGTGCCTGCTGGGATGGTGGCTATCTCCTGAAAGTGATAGGTGAGTGGCCACCAGGCTGCAGATGGTGACTTCCGAAGACACACCGTGTATGAGGTGTTATTAGGGTCTAACCAGAAGTCCTCTAGCATCTTCATCAACATCCTTTGGATGATGGAGTTGATGAAGGGCGGGTTGGCCCAGAAAGAGCGCCCGCACCAGACATGATCCTCAGCAGGGTCCTCGAGGGAGTAGTAGTGCTGGCACTGTGTGTTACCCCGTGGGTAGGGGATGCCGTCCGTGTAGAGGTCTGTGTCACAATAGCCATGTGGACTGTGCTGAGCAAACTCTCTATAGGCGGACCTAGCAACCATCCAGTCGACTGTGCCCTTCTCTGCAAGCTCCGAAGGGGCAGGCTGCAGGAGGGGTCTCCTCTGTGCTATGGAGTGGGCAGATGGGGTGGCTCGCCAGCTGCTGGGGTGTACAACATAGTCTCTGCCAGTGTCATAGAGGTCAAAGAGAGAAGCACCGTGGTGCCATGTGAGGTCGATGAAGTCAGGGGAGCGGGCCCCGTGTCTGAGCATCTGGCGGACTGAGAGGAGGTTTGGGGCATTTGGATCATAGAAGGCTTGGAGAAAGGGGAGTGTGATCCAAGTGCCGTCGGTGTACTGGAAATCAATGGAGGCTGTGCCGACACTGTGAGGCTTGTAATGCTGATCCGAGGCGGTGGTCATGCTGGAGGTGCACGGGGACAACTCGGTAGCACTTCATTTTTGTCGCATGATCTATTATTTTTGTCGCACCATGCGACACAGCAATTATATTCTGGAGCGACAAAAGTGAGTACGGGACTCATTATTGTCGCAGTGCGACAAACCGTGAGTAGGGGGCTCATTATTGTCGCAGCGACAAAAAGAAGACTGATATTTACGGACAGATAATTTCCGGAAACTTACGGCAGATTCGGGTGTGAGGAAATTATACCCAAGTTTACGGAACAATGCACACAGGCTGGCAATAATTAATTTTAAGAAACAGGTGATCACTATTGGGCAAGTCTGGAAGGACAGACGCGGGACCACAAGCACAGATTTTCAGGAATCACACGTTATGAATCAGACGCGGGACCACATAATGCAAAATACAGTAATGCTATAAAAGTTACTGCTATTAATTATGCACGGCGGTGCAAAAGTATCAGCTCAGGAAAGAGGTTCCAGCTATGGTCCTATCAAAGCTATCGAGCTTGCACTGGCAGGTGTTGCTCTCACTTTGCAGCTTCTGCTGCTATTTTCTGTCGCATAGTCCTCGGACGGTTGGCGGGGAAGGCATCCTCGTTCAAGGTAAAGATGTCAAGCCCTTCCCGAAGGTGATACCCAGCCAAGATGTGCGGGCAGCACTTGCAGTGCCAGAACCACTTGCAAGAGCAAGCATCCCCATCCAGTGGGCAAGAAGGATCGTCCACGTTGAAAGTGAGCTCGACGATGTCATCGGAGTACTTACGGATGATGTCGAGGCTTCGGAAGAAGTTGCGGGGATTTTCCCCGCGAACCAGTTGACGAAACTTGGTCACACGTAGGTCAGTGAGCGGTTTGCCGGACGGGGTCTTATTCATGTAGATGAAGTCGATGCCATGGATGCGGGTGGGGTACAAATAGAAGTTGGAATTGTCAGCATCAGGGCAAACTAGCTCGCATGCCATATTCAGGAAGGGGATGGGATAGTTCCCGGTAAGGCCGTGAGAGAAGGTCTCCTTGTTCTTGAAGGCACGGGAATTCAGTAACGCCGGAACCGATTGTGTGAGAGTTTGGTAGTGGGTGGCATTTATAGGAACTAGTCGGCGGTCCTCACGATGCCCGCGTTCATCGGACTGCATGTCGGGCTTAATCCCGGGAATGGTGCTAGCTCCCCGAAAGAACATGATGTGCTCCCCGTGCGTAAAGTTGCGTACGGACAATATGAACGCAGTGAGGCCTAGCAGGTCCCACTCCCGTTTAGCAACGTCGGCGATAACCTTACGCATCTCGAGAGTGAGAGCACCCTCAAAAATCAGTCGATCGTCAATGATCTGATCCCGTAAGTCCTCGGGGACATGCCTGCGAGCAGAAATCAATCACCTTAGTGACAGAAATTGCAATAACTAGCAGCCATGTAGCACTGACAGGAACATATAGTACACAACAACAATAAAACTTACACAAATTCGACATGCTATATCAAACAAATACTAACAGAAGCTATCAAAAGTGTGTAACCAACAGGACTTACCACCGGTCTCGACGCGCCCCATTCCGGAGCTAACGCCGGCCGTCCATGGCGGGGATGGAACACAGGGGCGCGGTCCCACGGCCGGACCGGCGGAGTTGCGCCCCATTAGAGTGTGTTCGCCCGGGCTTTATATCCATGGTTACACACACAACACGGCAGATAGGCAACATATTAACAGGAGCATGAGAGCGGGAACTTACTCATGGACTTTTTCGATGTATTTTCGTCGAACGTGTTCGACATCTTTCAGGGACACCAGGCACTCAAGACTGCCAGGATTGTCGATATTGTTGGCGGCGGCAGTCAGAGACCGCATGTTGTCGCCACACACGATGGAGATCGGTAGGTCGATGGCAAAGGCGATCTTTGCATACTTCATGAGAGCTCGAAGGCCAACCTCGTAGGAAAAAGTAGATTCGCTCTTGGCGATGACGTACATGTAAAGATAGAAAGACTGCCGCGGGCAGTTGCGGGTGTCGTCCATCGTTTTCCACAAGTGAGGCTTCTCGAAAGTGACACCGTCGGTGCCCATATCAATAAGTACGTAGTCGGACTGTGTCTTTCCAAATGAAGCATCGGCTTTGACGGTGAAAACGTTATGAGGAGCATGGCTGGCGTATTCTCGTCGAATATTTTCTCCCAAAACCAGATTGGTCATGGCGATTGCGGGTCCAAACTGATCACTCCTGACAGAACGTGCAAACGAACAAAGGGAAGTCAGTAACATAATAAAGGAGTCAGGCTAACGTAAACAGGCTGACAAGTAGGCAGTGCATTCACTAAAATGTGTACAGCGGATAAACCTCCGGAGCCATGGGGTACAAGCCCATGGTCGTAAGGCGCGGAAAAGTCGCCTTCGAACCGATCAACGGAACTGAACGAAGGTTGAATGACTGGTCCTTACTTTTTAATCCGCGTGTACACACAAAGTGGCAGAAGGGGGGAAACCGTCACCTTTCATAGGAGACGATGAACGAGGCGTGACGCTCTTGGTGAGATGCCCATTGGGAGAAGGAATCAAAGTTGTCGGGCATGGAATGCCTGCTAACATATTCAGTGAGCTGGGCAACGGTGTCAATGGCTTGGCTATCGGCGGCTTTCAATCGGGTAACGTAGTTTTGTACTTGCTTGAGAGTCGGCAGCTCAGCCTTCATGTCGTCAGTCCCATCCCAGAACTTTTTCACGACAGCATCGAGGACGAGGGCGGGCTTTCCACGGTGGAGGGCAGCAATATCGTCCAAGGTAGTTCGAAAACGTGCAGGGATGCCAATCTCTGGCACGCTGGAAAGGGTATTGGCGTGGGGGTAACCGTTTTGGAAAACATCCCATAAACCGGTATGGGGGTCCAAGGCATATTTCTCGGCATACGGGCATGCAAGGCCGTCGGCGGTGGCGTGGGTGTTGCAGCCGTACGTGCGAGAATACTTGGACTGGGTGATACGCCTCAACCGGATCCCGGATTCCTCCCCTTGCTTCCGATGTTCTTGGAAGGAAGACAAAGGGACCCGCCCGGCCAAACGGATCCACGGTGAGCGGTGAGATGGAGCCTGCAAAACACGATCAAACTGTCAGCATCAAAGAAAAAGTAACACGGAAACATGCACAGCAAGTCCGGTCAGTCCTGGCGAAAGGCATGACAGGAACAATTTGGCAGGGCAAGAACAATTTGGCAGCACAGGGAAAACGCATTACCTGGTTCGTGGAAGCCGGAGCGGGAGGGGCTGGCAGGACAGTCTCCATGCCCGTGCTTTTCGCCTTCTTAGGCACCGGGCTTTTCGAAGGCGAGTGGACGGGCTGACTGGCAAGCATAGGGCTGGGCGGAGGCGAGTCCGCAGACAGGTTGCTCGCCGCAGACAGCACCGGTCTGCGGGCGGGCGAAACATTTTGCTCAGAGGAAGGTTGGAAAGGTTGCCGGACGCGAGAGTCATCTCCAGTCTGCACCCCCACATGAACGAACCCAGTGAGAGTGGAGGGCGTGGTAGGAAAGCGGGAGACACAGAAAGGCAACCTGCATGTTTTCGTGTGACCATTCCTCGGAAATGTCAAAAGCTTGAACAGATTTGGCGGTGCCACAATACAACTGCACAGCGCGTAAAACGCGCTCGTGCATTGGCCGTTCGTTCTCAGTGTTCATTGCAGGGTGCGAGAGAAATTATCTGAAAGAAAATTAGTCCACGAAGGATGTGGAAGTCGCAGGATCGCACTTGTCAAGGAATTAAAGGAGCGGGCACGCAGGTTACCTTAAAAGCAGAATCCGCTGCGAAAAATATCTAGAGGATTGTCGGCTCCTCTAGAACACGTGCCATATCCAGCGCTGCGCTGGAAGATGCCAGCGCAGAACATGCGGACAGTCTGGCGGGCGGGAAAAATATCCAGGGAGGAGGGACGGAGCTGGCGGGAAGGTGGTCATGGGGAATGCGAAAAATATCCTTGGCGGGCGTAAAAGGCCGCTGACGACGGGGCGGAAGAAGTGTTTTTTTAAAAAGTACGTGCTGTCTGCCAGGTGTGTGGAGACAGTCGCGGCGGCTTGAACAATGAAGAGTTCTTCAAGATGCGACGTTCAAAAATACGTTTGACGTGATCCGCATGTTCGTTGCCATCGATGACCCCGCTCATGTGGGATGCCGATTGGTTGTCATGATCCGGGGCTCGGGTGGGATGTGCGATTATGCGATGGAGGTCACATGTCTGGTACCATGTCTGGATGCAGATAGCGGACGGAGATAGCGAAAATTCAGAATGAAAGTTGATGACAGTGTTTCGGGTCAACTGTGACACTGTAATGTTCGTCGCAAACCCATGCCATGTCAGCATGTCTGCCAGGTGACTTTTTTTTGTCGTGTCGCAAACCCATGCCATGTCAGCATGTTGCGAAAGTCTGGAACCTGTCGCATCGCATTTGTCGCGAGGGAGCCACACTTAAGGGCTTTTTGTGGTGCAGTTTTTTAATTTACCAATATATAAATCGAAACTGATCGCGTCGCTGATTGGCTTATCCATCGTCTGCAAACCATCTCGTTTTTGTCGTGTGATCCCTTTCCCTTGTCGTCCCATATTCATGGTGCCTATCTCAGGCGCTCGCACTTCTTATTGGCGGTTATGGGCGATCAGTCCAAAACATCTCATGTAAAACACCCTGAAATCTGTAGCACGTGCGCCTTCTATAATTATACAAAAAAAACGTGCTCCTTGTACGTGCACAGTCAGCTTATGGTATTTCGCGTGTGACCCATATTCATGGAGTTTATCTAATCTCATGGCTCCTCTGATTGGCGATCAGTCGGAAATCTCTTTTATACGCCATCTGAAATCTGTCGCGCTGATAACTTCTGCATGAATATCCATAATTCGATACTACGCCCAGGAATATTCTATGCGTCTCTGATTGGCGGCAATGCTCCACCGATTTGTATAACTCTCCTGCTTGCCATCTTAAGGTGACCGGTGTGGACTGCAATATAATTATATATGGGCGGTTACTCCCGATCTGACAGGGAAATCACACTGTTTCCGTAAAAAAGGGCCCCAAAGGTGGACAGTTCTGGTAGTATCGTGTGCGTCGATGTCACTTTTTCCAGGAAAACCTGTTTCGCTCCTATAAGGGAAACGCAGGGCCTTGCAGCTTTTTTTTGAAAAAGCTGCGAACCGTCGGTGTATAATGTTGAGTATAATCGGATCTGTTTGCGACACGACAAAAAAAATACACCTCGCGACACAAAAAAGGCGCTTCCGGACAACTCAGTGAAGAGCTCCCTGTTGTTCAGGAGGAGATGTGAGGCTCCTGAATCTACAAGGAGGTGTCCGTGCGTGTTGGAGGCACGGCGGCCTTTCCCAAGCAGGGGGAGGAAGACCGGTGTGCCGTGGGGACAGTGCGGGGCACTGTCGGTGCAGCTGAGGTCTCTCCCCACGGCGCTGCAACCGCAGGGTCGTAGACCTCAATACTGATCCCAGGGGCCCAAATGGTGGTCATCAATGACCTCAAACTGGGCCCAATCATCCTCAGAGTCTCCGGTGCAATATGAGGGGTGTGTTCGGCTGTAGTTCTCAAGGAACTGATTAAGCTGATGGAAGGAGGGAGATGGCATAACTGAGAAATCCCACTGAGAGTGCTCTGGGGAGTGTGAGCTATTTGGCCGTGGCCGAGGTGTGTCAGTGCGGATCGAGGTGTCTGCCATGAACTGCTTCCACTTAGTAGTGGTCTCCGAGGTGTCCTCCTGAGATTCAGGGATAGGAGGGAAGTGGAAATCCGGTGTGACGGCACAGGCCTGCACTGTGGACGGGACCGGGGGCTGCATGTGTGTGTCTGAGGTAGCAGCCAGCCGGTCAGTGTCCACCAATGCAGGCAGGGTGCCCGCTGTAGCCCGTGTAGTTGCCCTATCGGCAGTGGGCTGAGCAGGCACCGTACCGTCATCGATCGATTCCAAAAATTCGGACTATCAGTTGCTATCGATTTTTCAAAAATCAACCGATACCGAGCCCTGCTGTAGGGCTAGACCTAGACCTAGAGATACGTCACTGCACTGTCGCTGTCGACTGTGTCACCTGTGACGGTGACACGACGACCGCGACATAAGACACACGTCATCGTCACTTGCACTTGTCAGCGGCATGACCGCAGCTGGCAGATGCTGCTGCTGCTGCTGGCACACCCGACCGAGCACGAACGAAATTTTCAAACAGAGAGAGAAATGTGAAATGCGAATCCAAATCACGCTGAAGGCGACTGGAAAGAAAACATCAGCATTCAACAGGACAGCGTCTCAGTCGTCAGGAACCCGAGCTGAAATTACTTCTTCGGTTCGTGTATATCTGAGACCGCACCCCATGGTCCACTTGTTGAACATATTCACCATGTTTAGTTTGCGTGGACGCCAATCCTTGTTACGCCACGATGAAAAACATGAATTTATTTGATATCCTAGTGTCTCACTATCCTAGAACTTGTCTTCGATGCGTTGAGGGATATCGGCATGCTCGTTTACTGCTGACCAAGAACTCCAAGTCTCAAGGCTGATTGATTAGAGCTAAGCATTCGAAACTTGCCACAATTTTTCACTACGAGATCGCGAGGAAAACGAATTCAATGACTCAAGAGAGATAGGTAAGGATATTTTTGATAGTTGCGTGCCCTGTTTTGTCTCGCCCACGGGATTCCCTGTTTAGTCAACGAGGACAAGCGCGTTACCTGCTGTACCTTCCGCTTCAGGGAAGTACATTTTATTACGATTTTGGTGCTATTCGGCCCTTGCTTTGTCGTTTGTACCGGTCCGAATAGCTGCAATTATATGGACAGAGGTTATGGGCCCGAGCAGAGGCATTCGCTGTTCTTTTGTCTTCACTTACTCCGTAATTTACGTGACTGCAATTGTGACTCTTTATCGCATGTTATCACTCGTGAAAAGGGCGTGTGGCATATCACGTTCCACTGTTTGGGAGCTGTCCGCAAACGAACACTCCATGCGCCCCAACTTTGGGCCACGGAAGCGCTCAGCGTGCCATTCAATTGGGGCATTGCTGTTGAGATGCACTGGCCGAAATAAGGATGGGGGGCATTCATAATTTATTTGGGCATTTGCTAGAAGACGCACTTAGCCGCCTGTTGACGAGGGCAACCAGCCTCGCCAATATTTAAAGCAGGGCACAGTCTTCTAATTCGTGCTTCCAGCATCGGCAGGAATATGGGAAAGTTTCCCTGCCAGACATTACACTGTGCTAGCGGCCCTTCAGCCTTGGAGGCATCCTTTGGTGCCTTGTGGCACTCCGTGGTGGGGGGGCGGCTCACTCAAGTCCCTTGGGTCAACGAAGGGAAAGCCTGGGTGACTAATCGGCGCCATCTCTCTGTTGACAGATCCCAGAACAAGTGAGGGTAAACAATGTATACCCGAGCCGCCAGTAAGTTGGGACTGGCGTGTTTGGCCTTATTTGTGACTCTCGCTGCGACCTACGAAGCCCCGCCCCCTCCATCCTTGCCCCCATACCCAAAACCCCTCCACCCCCCCCCGCCACCACTATCCCCGCCACCCTCTCCTCCACCCCCTAGCCCTTCCCCGCCACCACTCAGCCTCACCATAGAAACCGAACTAAATAGCACGCGCACGCGCGAAGGAGCAATCCTTGACATAGGCTTTCGAAACACAAACGGATACATCGGTGTGTTTGGATTCGACGCATTGAAAGACATTCGCTACGTTGGCGCGCGATACTTTAGAACACTGTCGTACTCCCTCATCGAAGGAAACTACACGGACTACTTTTATGGCATCTGGAAAGTGGAGGTGCACTTCACGTCCAACTCCGTGACGCTGCAAGTAGTGCAGAATGCGATCCGTGACGTCTACGGCAACGCAAATCTGCAATCCAACCTCGTTGTATACACGCTCGGGTCGCAGCAGTCGACTCAACCCCACTTTAAAGTCGCCGGCATAGAGGTATGCCCTAAGAGACGCTGGCATAGAGTCATGCCCTGAAGCCAGTACGAAGCGGCAGGGGCCTTCGTTTGGTCGATACTTGCTGGGCTGCCACCGCGTTCGGAAGTTCCACGGGCGTAGGAAGCCTAGCTGTGAGTTGAATATAAGGGGCCAGATGCACTGTCGTTCCTCGCTTTCAAACACCGCAGCTTATTTCGCATACCATGTAGCCAATACACATTTCGTCTCCTGCATGCTTCCTGCGTGAGACAGCGCTTTCTCAGCCTCTGGCTGCCTCGGGGTGTCACTCAGCGCCGAGCGCAGCGGCAGGTTTTACATGACTGACCCGGATTCCCCAGGCCCTCGGGTTGATTTGTTGAGGGACGTGCGGCCTTCCCAGGTGCCTTTCGAGAAGACCGTGTGCCTCACCCCCGAGGACGTCAATGTAACGACCCGCTCTTCCAGCCCTTCCCGCAGCTCGATCACGCCGCCTCCGTTCCTGCATATCTGGATGCTTCGCTCATCTATTATTCATACCTGTCTCTTCCGGTTTGTGTCGGTTGCGGAGCCCCATCCCTGAGCCTGTGTGTCGGTTGCTGAGCAGTGTCTGTTGTGACCAGCATCCCGCCAGATCTCCCTCGAGGGCCAAAAGGGAAGCATAGTGATGTGGCCCTGCGTGGCTGAGAGGTTCATCGGGGTGACCCGGGCACAGACATACGAGGCAGACTGCCCCGTGGATGCGGACTGTAAGGAGGGAGGCTGTATCCAGAGCAAGTGCATGTACAACTCCTTCACGCTGAACTACACAGAGTTCAACCCGGCGGGCTCCGGATGGCCGGTCGGGAAGGGTTACGTCAACGTCCTCTACTACGACGGGGAGGCGGTCCTGCGAGAGACAGCGCACGAGTCACTCGACGAGGGACAGAGCCGCAGTGTGCAACACAACATGAACTTCGGCAACAACTCCATCAATATTCCGCAGACCGAGTGGGGTGTCATCGACAGGGAGCAGCACAAACTGGAGCTGTACCTTGACGAGAGTGAGCCCCGGGGGTGGCTGCTGTGAACAAGCGCTCCGCCTGTGCCTTGTTCTTGTGCCTTGTTCTGACCTGCAGCCTCCCATAAGGCTCTGAAAGGAGCGCCACGTGCACGGCCTCTCTCTTAGAAGCTGTAAAGGAGCGCCACGTGCACGGCCTCCAAGGCGCCCACACCACTCCCTCTCAGCAAGCCCCCTCCCCCCGCGGAGCTGCCAAAGGGGCGGTATCCTTGCCTTCCCCCTCTCAGCAAGCCCCCTCCCCCCGCGGAGCTGCCAAGGGGGCGGTATATCCTTGCCTCCCCCCTCTGTGCCATGCAAGTGACGTCCGGAAGGCGGGTTGCTTGGTGTGCCACAGGAAACTACAACCGCTTTGCCGGGAAGATCTTCATCCAGTACTGCGGCTTCAGCAACAGCACCTTGTCCTCTCCGCCCAAGGAAGTGCGTGTGCTGCACTCCGCACAGAGCGCTGGCGTACTCGCATGGCACGAGCATTCAGCTGGACGTTCGCATCACAACATGGCACGCTTAATCAACCGGGCGTCTGCATAATGACTTGGCACGGTTATTCAGCCTTGGCGTCTGCGCCCCGGGCATACCCGGCGCTCTGCGAGGGGCTCAGCCCTCGTGCATCACCGATCCTCCCCGAAGCGACCCGCCCCCGTTCCGATCTGACCGCTTTCCATGAATTTGCCCCGCTGTTTCCCCCACGCAGCATGCAATGAGCGCCCCCTGCCCCCTCCTGGCGCGCCCCTCCTGGCGGCATGCCATGGCGCTCCCCCTGCTCCTCCTGGCGGCATGCCATGGCGCCCCCTGCTCCCTCCTGGCGGCATGCCATGAGCGCATTCTGGCGCATGTTCACGAGCAGCGATGCGAGGTCACAGAGCTTGGCCCGCCTGCTGCGATGCTCCCACCCACCCCGCCACTGACGGGACTGTGCTGGGTGGAGGGCGCTGGCTCGGCAGCCGTGTGGGTGTGTCCCGAACCTGGACGGCGGGCTGGGCCTCGGCGTCGGCGACTCCTTCTGGGACTGGAGCACCAAGGTGCGCTCCAGATGGCTTTCCTCGCGCCGCTGCAGCTCCCCCTCCGCCTGCAGCGCCCGCATGCGGCTGACCCATCGCCGGCCGTCCTGCTTGAGCCGGCACATCTTCACTTTCTCTCGGAAAGGCCTCTTCAGCCCCCCCGAGCAGCCTCCCTTCACCACCTCTGATGTCACCCCCATAGGCGCAGCCCCAGGGCAACAACCCTAAAATTTGCCCCTGCCATTAATTCTAGTGACCACCCCTGGCGCTCCCTGTCTGGTTATCACCGCTTGCTGTCACGCTTAGTCTCGCGCCCTTAGGAGCCCCAAGGCGAGCTATCTCATCAAGAATGAGGAGTGTAGCCAAGGGGGGAGCGTCCTCATGAAGGGGGTAACATCCATCCTCGACGAGGGGTGAATGCACTCATGAAGGGGGAAACATCCATCCTTGACGAGGGATGAATGCACTCATGAAGGGGAACATCCATCCTTTGACGGGGGTGAATGCACTCATGAAGGGGGAACATCCATCCTTGACGAGGGGTGAATGCACTCATGAATGGGGGAACATCCATCCTTGACGAGGGGTGAATGCACTCATGAAGGGGGAACATCCATCCTTGACGAGGGTGAATGCACTCATGAAGGGGGAACATCCATCCTTGACGAGGGGTGAATGCACTCATGAAGGGGGAACATCCATCCTTGACGAGGGGTGAATGCACTCATGAAGGGGGGAACATCCATCCTTGACGAGGGGTGAATGCACTCATGAAGGGGGGATTGGTGGCGCCATCGGGTTGCAGGGGAACTGTCTGAATCCAGAGGACTCGACGGTTGTGAATGGGAAGGAGGGAGTGTTCATCACCATCACCGAGCGGGAGACGGTGGACATCTTGGGCAATCCAGACTTCCGCCAAGGCAGAGGCCCCTCGTACGCGGAGATGATTGCTCCTTTCCACTCCTCCTCCACCCTCGGCCTCAACGGCTTCTCAGAGACCTTCCAAGTCGTGGAGGTGAGCCCCGCTGAGCCCCCCGCGCCCGGTTCCATCTTAGGGAGAGCTCCTCCCCTGCTTCCTACCTCCTTCTGGTACGCGTCTCACACTCCAATCCTTGCCCGCTGCATGTTACACTCCAATCCTCGCTTGCTGCATATCACACCCCCATCCTTGTCCCCTGTTTCAGCTGTAACAATTCCTCAGGCCCAGAAGCCGGCCCCGCTACTTGCTGCTCAGCTCCGAGCGAGCGCCACGTGTATCTCACGTCATGCCATCTTGCCATTCGGGGCAGTGTGCGTCACCGTGGCGCACAGCTCAGCGCTCCCTCAGATCTGGTGCCTGCGGGCCCGGCGGCAAGGGAGTTAGGGTCAGGGGGAGGCGGCATGATGACGCACTGTATGTACATGACAGGTATCCGGCCCGCAGCAGCTGGTGCCGGGGGAAACCAAACGCACCACCTTCTTCATGGACCTCCCGCCCCTGGATCGCCAGACCCGCATCTTCCAGCTGCAGGTGCGCTCTCTCAAAATAGAATGCCCCTGGATCGCCAGACCCGCGCGCTCTCAAAATAGAATGCCCCTGGATCGCCAGACATGCATCTTCCAACTGCAGATGCGCACTCTCAAAATAGAATGCCCCTGGATCGCCAGACCCGCATCTTCCAGCGCAGGTGCGCGCTCTCAAAATATAATGCCCCTGGATCGCCAGACCCGCGCTCCAAAATAGAATGCCCCTGGATCGCCAGACATGCATCTTCCAACTGCAGATGCGCACTCTCAAAATAGAATGCCCCTGGATCGCCAGACCCGCATCTTCCAGCTGCAGGTGCGCGCTCTCAAAATAGAATGCCCCTGGATCGCCAGACCCGCGCGCTCTCAAAATAGAATGCCCCTGATCGCCAGACATGCATCTTCCAACTGCAGATGCGCGCTCTCAAAATAGAATGCCCCTGGATCGCCAGACCCGCATCTTCCAGCTGCAGGTGCGCTCTCTCAAAATATAATGCCCCTGGATCGCCAGACCTGCGCGCTCTCAAAATAGAATGCCCCTGGATCGCCAGACATGCATCTTCCAACTGCAGATGCGCACTCTCAAAATAGAATGCCCCTGGATCGCCAGACCCGCATCTTCCAGCTGCAGGTGCGCTCTCAAAATAGGATGCCCCTGGATCACCAGACCCGCGCTCTCAAAATAGAATGCCCCTGGATCGCCAGACATGCATCTTCCAACTGCAGATGCGCGCTCTCAAAATAGAATGCCCCTGGATCGCCAGACCCGCATCTTCCAGCTGCAGGTGCGCCTCTCAAAATAGGATGCCCTGATCGCCAGACCAGCGCGCTCTCAAAATAGAATGCCCCTGGATCGCCAGACATGCATCTTCCAGCTGCAGATGCGCGCTCTCAAAATAGGATGCCCCTGGATCGCCAGACCCGCGCGCTCTCAAAATAGAATGCCCCTGGATCGCCAGACATGCATCTTCCAACTGCAGATGCGCGCTCTCGTCATAGGATGCCAGTGGGCGCCCTCTCCATGGCAGCATTCTTCGCTCCGCCAGCCGTCTCGGGCGCGCTGGCAGGGGGCCTGGGCAGGCGCAGCCATGAAGGGTTCCACCGGCTCTGCTTTCCGGGTCGGGAGAGGGTTGTGGGGTGGCACCATCAGCTTCACGTAAGTGGGAGTGCAGCCACGAAAGGGGCGCATCAGCCCATCAGCTCGGCTGAGGAGGGAGGGAGGGGGGCGGGGGGGATAATGAAAGAGGGGTGCATCAACTTTGCCGACGCAGCCGTGGGGCTCGGCGCACGGTAGAGTGACAAGGCGGCGGAGGGTACGGCAGGTTGACAGTGGCAGGAATGTGTCGGAGACTTCAGAGGCGAACCGATACGACGCCACCTTTGACATGTGCTGGCCGGCGGACCTGCAGCCGGGAGACCTCACGCTGCACCCCCGGCCCGGCACCGGTGCGGCGCCCATCCCCATGAAGTGGGGGGGGGAGTACTGCATCACGCCGCAGTACGTGCAAAAGAGCGGCGATGGGTACACCTCCTCGGAGAGCCAGACCTTCTACGAGTTCTCGTATTGGGAGAGGAACGAGGGGTACGCGAACATCGAGGGGGATAGCTACGAGACGCACTGGTTCTGGGACGGCTTCAAGACGCTGGCCATTCGCCAGGGAGCGCTGATCGCCGGGGAGAGGTAAGCCGGGCAGCCCCCTCCCAGTTGCCAGCCTGGAGACCCGGGCAGAGCGCGGGCAGAGGCCATGCGCCCCAGCTGGGCGCCCCCCTCTCGGTAAGAATGCGGCGTCTGCCTCTAGGGAGCTGCAGGGAAAGGGCAGACAGGCCGTCCGAAATTCCGGCGCGGGCGTTTAGGTTGAATAGATGACGGTGTCTCACCTAGAGTACCGTGGGAACGGGGGCGGGGTTGATGCTCAGGGTGAATATGACGGTGACGCTGGACTTCGGGGAACCGGACGTGATGAATGCCTCGGTGGTGCATGAGCTGCGGCTGTGTCTCGACTGCCTGAACGAGGTGGCTGAGGTCGGCCACGCGTTTGAGTACAACTCGGCGGATAATCGCGAGGCGAACAACGAGGTGGAGCCAATCACCCTCAAGTTTTGTAACTTCGGGGTGGATCTCCACAGCAGCACAGGTGCCTGTCCCGGTCTCAGCTCCCGTTGCGCCGAGCTGTATTTCCACACGGCTTCCCCCCCGTGACCTCCTGCGGGCTGTGGGAAGGCGCTCCCGCCGGCTGCGTGTGGCATTCTTTTCCGGCTGCTGGGGGCAGCCCCGCAACCAGCTTCCAGTGGGGGCTCGCTGCCGGAGCCTCTTCCCCCGCGCGATTGGCAGCAGAGGGGGCTCATTCCGCACACTTGGACGCTAATGTAACGCGCCCTAGATGTTATTGTAACGTGCCCTAGACGCATCTATGCGACCTCTTGAACATCTACAGGTTGCTCCTGCGGCATTAGCGCTGGCAAGTGTCACCTGCGTGTTGGCGCATGTCGCATCTGCTGCTCGTTTTGTTTGAGGACACTTACCCTGACCTCGTCCTGTTCCCGAATGCCGACACTTCCTTTGCTGTGATTGGCTGGAGCTGACTTCAGTCTTGGGATTGGGACTTGTTTGGGGTGTGGGGAGGGGCCGGGGATGCGACTTGTGGGGATTCAGGGGTGCAAATTGGGACGCAGTTCATTGAGTGGACGGATTTTGCATGCTTGGTGGACGCGGACTTCGCGGACTGGGACCGCGTGTACTGCATAGAGAACGGCTGCCAGAGGTACGGCGGTGACGCCGTGGAGGAGGTGGAGGTGACGTACACCGAGGGCAACGTCGGGCTGCAGGAGGCGGAGGTGTGGTTCACCAACAAGTCCGGGTGGCGGAACGAGTGGCGGGTGGACGGCATGGAGCTGGTGAACCAGTTGGACCGGCCGGACCTGAAGGCTGGTGGGGAGCGCCTGGTGTCCATGTCGCACACCGGGGCGCACTACGGGCTGCAGCAGTTGAGCTTCCGCGACCTCGGCGTGGTGGACAAGTACCCGCACAACTTCACGCTGAACCTGGACGTGCAGAATGATGTTCCCTGGAAGACGCGCGAGGAGAACTTCTGGTGGGTGGAGCTGCGGTTCTGCACCTCAGATCTGATGATGATGACGCCCTCGCAGTGCGGCTGTCCGGGGGACCTCGTGGCCATCCCGGAGGTCACCATTGGACGCCGCCAAACCACGTGGGGGACCCAGATCTGTCTCGACGACGACGACGTGGACTAGTGCGTGCACCTTCCCATGCCTAACCAGCCCCCGCCCAGCTCTGGCGGTGCACAGCCCAGTGCGTCATGCGCATCCGGCTCTGGCGGTGCACAGCCCAGTGCGTCATGCGCATCCGGCTCTGGCGGTGCACAGCCCAGTGCGTCATGCGCATCCGGCTCTGGCGGTGCACAGCTCAGTGCGTCATGCGCATCCGGCTCTGGCGGTGCACAGCCCAGTGCGTCATGCGCATCCGGCTCTGGCGGTGCACAGCCCAGTGCGTCATGCGCATCCGGCTCTGGCGGTGCACAGCCCAGTGCGTCATGCGCATCCGGCTCTGGCGGTGCACAGCCCAGTGCGTCATGCGCATCCGGCTCTGGCGGTGCACAGCCCAGTGCGTCATGCGCATCCGGCTCTGGCGGTGCTCAGCCCAGTGCGTCATGCGCATCCGGCTCTGGCGGTGCACAGCTCAGTGCGTCATGCGCATCCGGCTCTGGCGGTGCACATCCCAGTGCGTCTTGCGCATCCGGCTCCGGCTCTTGGCAGCTCCACGATCAAGAACACTGCGATGCTGCTGCTTGGTTGCCAGTCGGCAGATGAAATGACCCAAAACTGACGTGGCACCGTAGTAGAATAGGCCTCGGTCCCCGCGCCGCACGAGGCGAGGGGCGGCTGCTCTGATCTGAACTCGCCGTGTCGGCCTTGTCGACGTGACTAAAGCGTTCTGCTCACCGCGTGTTTCGACGGGTCGCCCACGTCAGCCCTTTCTTTGCAGTGTTATTCATTTCACAAGGGAAGGTGGGTTATGACGTAGTTGAGCTCTTCTTACCTGTATTTACCACACTACCTTTTGGCATATATTATTCGAAGGAGAAAACGATATCTGTACCATTACCTACACTTATGAGTTTCATAAAACAAACCCACTTCAGCATTCCTGTGTGTCATCCCCGGAGAGGAGAGGTGTGCTGAGCGCCAGAGCGCATGGCTGTGCTGCACCTCGGCCTCGCAGTGGATACGGATTGTCCTCCGAGTACTTGCTGGAGTACGCCGGGGTGAACGTCTCGTACGGGGTGAAGAACATCGGGGAGTGGCCAGCAAGGGGGGTGCCCGGCTGGAACAACCGCTTGTACTTCGACGGTAACAACGACATCAGGGACTACACCGACAACACGCTCGACCCAGGACAGTCCGACACCTGGTGAGTGCACCTGCGGCTCTGTGCGCACAGTGTGAGAGTACGGTACCGGTCACGCTTTCCCACTCGGCAGGCACAGGGCTCCTTCCAGGCTGCTGCTTGGCACATCAAAGGCCTAAACCCTAAACCCTCGCGGTGTGCACCTGCCTCATGCCACATCCTGGCTGGCTTTGATGTGCGGGCGGAGGAGCGACGGTGGCAACAGCCGCTCACGAGCACTGATTCGTTGCACCCCAAATGCTGCCCTGTCCGTATCGTCCTTGTCAGAGGCTCACTGCACTCCGTATCTCTGCAGATGCATGGAAGCGTGTCTCTCATATAAACGCATCTCCACTGGGGCGCGCAGTGCAAAGACCAGTCCACTGGGGGCGCGCAGTGCAAAGACCAGTCCACTGGGGCGCGCGCAGCAAAGACCACTCACTGGGGCGCGCAGTGCAAAGACCACTCACTGGGGCGCGTAGCGCAAACACCACTCCACTCAGCGCGTAGTGCAAACACCACTCCACTGGGGCGCGCAGTGCAAACACCACTCCACTGGGGCGCGCAGTGCAAACACCACTCCACTGGGGCGCGCAGTGCAAACACCACTCCACTTCGCCGAGCGTTGTTGCGGGAGCTTGTATTCACCGCTCAATGGTGAATGCTTACATCCTGCGGTACCGGCCGCCGAAGATTTTCACATGCCGCAGAGCCTGCAACAGCTCAGCACAGGGATCTTCCACGTGCCTGCCGACCAGTGCTGGCAGGGCATGCTCACTTTCTTCGGGCCAGTCCATGCTTCCCATCGTTGCGCGCCCACGTGAACAAGTGCTGGGGCGCATAGGTTCCACCCGTGGATTTTCGACAATAAGACGAAGACCTCGACGGGCCTGCAAGTGGTGCTCGACACCTTCCGGCACGAGATCAAGCTCGCCGTGGACCCGGAGAACCTCATCGGGGAGACGGACGAGAACAACAACTACACCATTGCGGTATACTTCCGTCGTGAATTGGAGAAAGCCGGTCTTGAGTGCCCAGATCCGCCTCCCGCTCTCCCGTGCCGCCGCTCTATTTCCGCCGTCCCCGCCATCCCCACCCCTTCCGCCTCTCCGCCGTCTCCGCCCGCCTCTCTCCACCTGCCTCCCGCGATACCGCCGATCCCACCTCCCCCGGCCACCCACGCCACCACTGCCATGCGCCATCGTGACAGAGACGAGGGTGGAACAGTGTGCTCGCCTCACCATTGTATACCCTCCGCCCACCGATTCCGCCCCTACTGCCCCCGAGCCCTCCTCCGCCACCGCTTTCACCCCTTTCCCCACGCCCCCCAGCCATTCCTTCACCCTCCCCTAATCTTCCACCACCGGGCACTCCTCCCCCACCACCGTCACTCCTCTCACCCTCATCCCCACGCCCCCACCCCTTCCTCCCCTTTGCCTCCCGGCTCACCCCAAGCCCCCGCCCCCACCCTCGCCTCCCCCTTCCGCCACCTCCGCCTTCTCCTGCCAACCTTCCAGTTTCCCGCCCCTCCCTCCTCCATGGTTCCTCTACATCCCTCCCTCCTCTGCCGCCCTCTCCTGTCCTCCACCACCACCCAGTCCACCCCCACCACCACGATCGCTCCCCTCCCCCCGCCACCTCCGTCTCCTCCCCCACTGTCACCATGTCTCCGCCATCCTCCGCTGTCACCTCTGCCACCGCATTGCCCTTCCAGCCCCATGCCCTCTCCGCCCCCTTGCATGGACTGCGCTGCGGGTGGAGTGATACTAGGCAATAGCTCGGTGGGCTGCACCTGCGTCTTCCCCTTCAGTGTGCAGATAACGCTCTTTATCGATCTCGACAAATTCGAACAGACCACCTTCGTGCAGGAGCTGGCTGATGCCGTGTCCGCCGTGCCTGAGCTGGTGTGGCACTCGCGCCCACGCTCTGTCTTTTGCACCCGCCGGAGTGAAGGACTCTTCGCTTGCGACTCAAAGCAGGGGGAGAGGCGAGTCTCGAGACACGCCCGGAGATCCCTCCCTCCTGCTCCACTGTCAGCCTGCTGAGCAGTGCACGGCATAGCTTGACCTGATGACCTGATGACCTGATGACCAAAAGCACGCACTCGTAGCAAAGCCAGGTCATCACATTCCCCCGGGCTTTGCCACGCCCTTCAGGTGGTGGTGCGCGAGGTGGTGGCGGGAAGTGTCGTCGTGACGGTGGACATCCTGCCAGTCCCGCCCACAGAGGTGTGGGCCAGGTCCTGGGAGCTGCATGCGGAGGAGGACTTACAGAGCGGCACCTATGAACTCCAAGGCACTAATGACTACACCACTATCATAACACAGTTCAGGTGCTTCGGCCCCCTCCGTCCCCCCTCGCGCCAGACCTGGTGAACCACTTGATGCTCGGGTATTGGGCCATGTCCCGGTCCCTCCTTCACTCCGAGACCTAAACCACGATGACAGCCCGGGTAGGGTGGCCCCGCAGCTTTTGCTTCTTCTTTGTCAATTCCTTTCCCTCCCTTTTCGCCCTTTCCGATGCTTTGCGCCCTTCTTCGGTGTCCGATACCCCCAATCCTCCACCGTTCGCGCCCTGCCTCCCCTGCATCCCTCAAGCCCACCTCC